>CBVK0100184575.1:0-19368 GCA_900067695.1 Picea abies
TCTTCCGATCTCACGAATAATCGGTCTTTTTGTTATCTTCAATCTTTTGTACCTGCAAAAAATGATTTGGTGTAGCTTTTTGTTAGTAGTCCGTTGGTTCTGATACCATGTAAATGTGTTGAATTTGCACATAATAGATCTAGCTAGAAAATACCACACACATTTGTAGAGATAAATTAAGAAAGAAGAAGCAAGATATAAAGAATGGAATAATTCTCATTAACCGTATTACACACTCAAAGAGTGAATAATTTACAATATATATAGGCTACATAAGTAACTAATGAGCCACAGTGGTGGTCTAGATTGATTTGGACACACACAAACAATTACAAGGGTAAAGTGCCACCTAGTTTAGTCTCTCAGGCAGTTACGGGAGTGAACTGCCACCTAGCTAAGTTAACTAGTCAACTAATCTTCAGTTAACTAACTGAAAAAAGAGTAGTGAGTTCGTGATGATCCCAATGTTGCATGGTGAAAAAACCAATGCAACATCTAAACTCAACTCAACTAGTCAAACTGAAGTGTCNNNAATGCAACATCTAAACTCAACTCAACTAGTCAAACTGAAGTGTCAACTGAAAGAGAATATTCTCCAGGTGGAATATTCTCCCCTAAAATATAAGAGACTCGATAATGACTAATTATGACTAATAAACAAGGAATAACCTTAGGAAAAATAAATCCTAGGTGCATGTGAAGTAACTCCAATAGGTGGTTCCCACTAGCCATCATTATAACACATCCCCCTTACTCCTCATCATCGTGTTCTGGTTGTATTGATAATATTAATACAGATTTATGAAGCTATGTATCAATTCCCTTTTGAAAAATGATAAACTTCCAGAAATATGCTTGCCAATTTCTTTAAAACACAAACATATGGAAAGTTGTGAATTCTTCCTCAATGTTGATAATTGATGGTAGGTCCTCAGTAGTGGATTGTTTTTAAAAATTTTGTGCAGACCCTGTCAGAATTGCGTCACCATTATTGATTATTTTTGTAGAAATGTACATTGACATATCAACCAACATAGGTCACTCTTTTTACCAACATCTATGATCTTTCGATGTACGTTTGTATTTCTTGTGACATACAAATCAATGTGTATATGTTTTAATCTCAAAGGTATAATGACACATACATCGATCTTTCGACCAATATTAGTTGATCATTAGAAGAAATTTTGTTGCTCTTTACATGCTCTTTTGACTAACATACATCAAAATATTGACATGTGGACATCGAACTATCGATACATGTACAACAATATTTCGACCAATGTTAGTGGATTATCAAACAAACATTTTTTTCTCTTTACACTCTCTTTCAACAAACATATGCTACAATATTGAACAACATCAATAGAATGATTGTCAAATGTATGCCCCTCTTTTGACCAATGCTTGTTGATAATTAGATGAAATTTTGTGGCTATTTACATGCACTTTCAACAAATATATGTCAACAAATAAACAAACATACATCGCACGATCAAAAAACATATGTTGAACTATCGAGAAACATATGTCCCTACTTCAGCCATTGTTTGTCAATCATTAGACAAACTTTGTGGCTATTTACATGCACTTTGTGTCGATATTCCAACCGAATGTCACGTTGTAAATTACATCGAAATACCAACGATGGTATGTTCATCGATAGCGTGACACGTGTCTAATGAAGAAATCAAGTTGATGTGTTTGTTGGAATCTCGACAATTTTGTGATGCAAATGTGTCGATATATTGTCGAAAAATGGGCCCATTGTACTAGTGGTCGAAGTCGATATTGAAAAATTAAAGGTCCTCGTCCCATCTCTAGGACCTTGTCATCATCAGAAATCACATATGTATAGGCACTCAATTGTTCCTGATGATGATGCATTTCCCAATCAAGGGATGAGATCTACTCACCTTGTTTGATCGATGGCTACAAAATCTCTTGACTCAACATAAGGTTTTTCTACTGATTGTCGCCCAACTTAGGGACTCAACCGATTTTCAAGGATTCTTCAAGGTTTTGACCAGATATTCAAGATTTGGTAAACTTTTCTAAGGCCATCAAATACCTTTCAACTTATCAGATATAATTTTCTTGCATATCTTGCAAGATTTCCACATAAAGATCGAGATTTCCTCAGGAATCATGGTCCTCTATTCCTCACAAGGAACTCTCTAGACATCATAACACTCACATCACCAGGTAGATGGTGTTTTTGTACATATCCTGCAAAATTTCCTCTAAAGCTACAAGTTCCTTAGGGACAGACTGTCCATACTTATTCAAATTCACAGTTTAACAGGTTAAACAATGGAAACAACAAGCATATCCCAATTACTCAGGGGTTCCATTCATTGATTACTAGCATTCACATTTCCCATTTAAATCAAACAAATACATAATTTCATCAATCATGCACTATTAATCAAATCAAGTTAAATAATTATCTAATCATGTTGGCACAGGGGCAGACCCAGGGTTCAACACTACAACAACACACCAACAAAACCCTAACTACCGACCCTTTCGACAACACCTGTGAAGCAGATGAAGTCTCACCCAAGGTAGAGGTAGGGGTGGTTGCAGGACTCAAGTGTCTGCCACCTTAACTGGGACACATATATGTGATTATAATACTTAACAGAGCACTTTAGCATCAACAGTTCATTAATATTCAACCAATAACTACTACACAGATAGAACAGAGCATCACATCATTCACTCAGATCTGATGTATTTAAGAACTTTATCATAACATGTAGATTATATCTAGCAGATCAAGAACTAAGCACCTTCATATAGGTCATATATAACATTCTTACACATCATTATCACAAAGCATAAACAGATTTAGCTATCTCTATCAAAACACTTAGCAAGAGAAGTCATAAACGCATCAAGACAAGCAAAAATATGAACAACACAGTGTTTACGTGGTTCACCCCCACTCTAGGGCTATGTCCACCAACTTTTCTTCTTTATTTTCTTCAGTCAATTGGTTACAAGAACATAGCCCAAAAACCCTACTTCGTCTAGGACAGGAGATCTGTGCACCTCTCTAGATCCTCCTTCCTTGCATTATATCACAAATCACTTCACAGCCTATTACAATACCTTGCACCTAGATCTGCAAGTCTCTTATAGTATGCACATAGCATCGACAAACCATACTTGCACTTAGCACTTAGCTTATCAACCTCACATCACATAGATCCCTTCCTCTTCTTACATAGCCTAGACATCTATTTATACATTACAAAATAGGCCTAAACATGGGTAAACCCATGGGTCGACATCCCATGCCCGTTACATAATCCCCAAAACCCAAAAAGTACCCAAAAAGGGGTCGTGATCTATGATCTATGCTTCATCTTGTACTCCTCCTTCGACAGGCTGTCAAAGTCCTAAAATAGGTCAAACTTGACCAGATCCCTCAAAACTTGGTCAAGGGCCAACATGTCGACCTAAAAATCCTACTTCACCTAGGATAGGAGATCTGCACACCTCACTAGATCCTCCTTCCTTGCATTATAGCACAAATCACTTCAAAGCATGTTACAATACCTTGCACCTAGCTCTGCAAGTCTCTCACAGTATGCACAAAGCATCTACAAACCATATGTTGTTCCAGAGTCTGTGCTTAAGGCTAGGAAGTATAGAGTCTAGGCATCCAGAAAATGGTAAAAGATAAGGGAAGGAGCAAACAACTGGAAGAGAAACTGTAGTTGATTTCTAAGTTCTCTGTGTCTAACTTCCACTTGTTCTTGCGTGGTTATGTCTCATTCAATGTCTACCCATGAATGTTCTAGTTTGACCCGGGTGGTTACAGTTCTTAGGATAGTGTCAAAGAGGTTTAAGGCGATGTTGGTTTGGTCTAAGAGGCCGATTTCTATGTGAGGTTTCCTTGCAACAGGGACAGTCATTAAGGAACAAAGATTTAAGAGGTTGCTGCTTTTTTGAGTTGTTGATTCAAATTTTTGATTTATACAAGAGAAAAAGAAATCCTGTGAGACAAGTTAATAGTTTAACAAATTGAAGTCCATCTTCTGTAACTGAGTTAAAAATTTGGAACCATGTATGAAATGAAAGAAAAACATAAAGCTGTCAGACAATGTGAGGCATCATTTCGAGAGGAATCTCACACTATAACTGAAGAAGAAAAAGAAGAGAAACACTTTAATGAAGCATAAAATATAGCGATCTAAGTAATCCACAGGTCTTGTACCTGCTAATAGTCAATATAGAGGAAAAGCTGCAAATAATTAGATAACTAAAACATGATTTCCACATTAGAGGTTGTACCAAATTGCAGTCAAAGCATTCATTAGAGATGCATAATAAAATGTCATGAAGCATGAAATAACAGAAGAACACACATAACTCAATCTTGACGGAATATGGAGTCTTCAATTCGCTTTGTATTAATTCTTGGCAATGGAAAATTTCTCTATTACAATCTGCCAAAAGAAAAAAAAATCCCTTCGTTTTTCTTCAAAATGCCTATTTATACAAGCCTAAAAACACTTCAAATTCCATTCTTTCTAGAAACCTTTGATTACAATTGAGGAAAGGAAGAGTTTCATTTCCTCGCTCTTTGTCTTCCCCCATGTAGGCATAATGCCTTTCTTTCTTTGCTTCTCTGGATCCAGAAATAGAATGGATTGACATCTGTCACTATTTAACACTAGAAGCATGCCCTTTCACATGCTCAATGCAATTCACGCACCTTTCAACCAATTGGGCTATCAACCTAGAAGGATTTTCTTGGTTGTTGGCCTCAAAGGTGTAACAACTCTTTTCCAACTGTGGCAACCTTTTTCCCACTTGTCGGATTTTTGTGACGATAGATCGCAATTGTAGACTTGGTTGTACTAGCCATTTGTCCACTTGGACCATATCAACCTGTCTTACTTGGGATATTTCATCTTTCTTCTTTACTTCATTTTCCTTGATATCTATTAGGTGTTTAGCTATATTGATTTTTCCCAGCATCCTAGTACTTCCTTCCTTATCAAGGTCTAGGAAAGCTTTATTTATCAAGGTGAATGTTTCTTCACAAGAAGTTCTCACCTCCTTAGCTCTTCCCCTACTCTTTGATATATTCTGCTCCTAATCCTTTAGTAAGATATTCCCTCTGGTTTGTTTTGTGATGGATAATTTGGAGCTACTGACCACTTCTACATTCGTTGTGGCTATCACAACATCCTGGAAAGAAACCTGAGCTGCCAGAGCTTCTCTTTCTTGCAAAGATATATCTTCTAGAATTTGATCTATCATCTGAAAGTGATTTTGAATGGTTCCCACTTTTGCAAGCAAGTCTTGTTGAGCTGCTAATACCTTCTGTTGGATTTCGGTAGCCTGGGCTTGAAAAACCTTTATGTCTAAAACCTAGTTTTTGACAACATCCAATTTCGATTGTAACTCTATAATTTGTTTCTCCTACTGGCTTACCTGCTGTTGCGCCTCTTTTTTCACCTGAATGAGAAAAACAGAGGTGCTTACAAGCTTAGTTGGGTTATCTAAGCAAGACAACAGTAAAGGAAAGGGTTAGAAAAATAAACATAAAAGACTAAGCTAAGAATTAAACTAGGAAAGGAAAGAGCAACTAAACTATTGAGCATAAGGACATAAGAACAAGAAACAAACAAGACTCATGTCACCAATGAAAAGGATTGTATTAGTGAAAAGAAAATACTGAGAAGAAAGGGGAATTTGGGTCCCTTCTTCCTCCAAGGGAGGGCTCTTGGACCCCCAAAATTGAGTAGTTCTTACAACTTTGAAACTTGAAAGAAATGGTGAAAGAATCCCAAGCTAACCTACTCAAAAGGTGATGTGGATTGCTCAAATGGAATGGTGCTAGTATGCTCTTGATGAGAAAAGAGGATTCCCCAAGAGAATAACAACAACATAACCTTGCAAATGCATTCCTTGAAAATGTTGTGCACCCATGACCTTGTTTTATAGAATCACTTTGAGGTATTATGCAACCATCTTTTAGTGTGAAAAGGGGTTGTTTAGGGAACCTTTAGGTCTTTGACTAGCCACCCAGCTGGATCCAACCAAGATTTGGATGTCAAATCAACTTGGAAGCTGAACTAGAAGTGGGTAGGAGGCCAACCAATCTTATAAATGTGTCGTTCTCAGGTGTGCACAGCTTTTAGCGTCCACAATCGTGCATCATGTGCATGTGCACTTTTCCTGCATTTTTGGATGGAGCATGTGCACGCACGCCCTATGTATTCATAGCACATATTGATTTTATAACTGGTTTTATAGTTTTGGACCTTTTGGAAATTATTTTTGGTAATTTTAGTCCATGGGTGGACTCATAGCTGTTTGAAGATGCTGGATTCCTGTAACCATTTGTGAAAGAAATTTTAGTGATAACAGATGCCCCCTGATGGATGAGGTTAGGAGCATAAGGATAGCCAAAATTCATCAATGTTTCTTTTACTGGGAGTACCATTGTAAGAAAGAGCGATAATTAGGGCATCAAGAGTGACCCGTTGGAAGGATAAGGGAACTTGTAGGACTCAACCTTGCGCAAGGTGTGTAAAATAAATTGTGTACAAATGAGGGGGGAATGCCCCATGCTTGTGTCATGTAACTCAAAAAAAGGGGTGTTGTACAATAACTAAAAGTGTGTGTTGATGTAGACAACTATATCACCCTCAGGGGAGGTTTTGATAGAGGCAGAAGACAATTCTGATGAGGAACATACTCTAAACAATAGGCAATGACACCTGTAAGAAGTATCATGGATTCTGTGGGCATTGATAGCCCAAAAAAGTTCATAGATCTTCGACAAAGATAAGAAACAACTAAAATAATCACAAAGTAAGACCCACCGTAACATGAGAAAGTGTTGAGGTCAAATGTTATGTGGTTTAACGA
The DNA here is from genome assembly GCA_900067695.1 of Picea abies. Classification (NCBI taxonomy): domain Eukaryota; kingdom Viridiplantae; phylum Streptophyta; class Pinopsida; order Pinales; family Pinaceae; genus Picea; species Picea abies. The sequence continues at coordinate 6,898 of CBVK0100184575.1, forward strand.
AAATAGGGAGCACTAATGGATCTCCCTGTGTCGTCTGAGACTTCTCATTGTAAAAGTAATGAGAGTCAAGATACGGTCGCCCTTCTGGAAACTGTGCTGATGTCAACAAAAAGGGAGACGCGAATCCCAGAAGCAAAGGGATTCGTGAAATCCACTAGGTGAGGTCAGGAACTGAGGAGGTACATGGATGAATTCAAGCTACGTGGAGACTCAAGAATTCCCTTGGTTGGTGATATATGTGAATTATAAGTGGCTGCAACCTTTTAATGAGGTCAAGTGTTAGGGGGGACAACGAGACATGGGATAAGTTGTGCCAGAGGCGGGATAAAGTGAACAAACTCAGAGAGAAGAGGTAGGTGGCCTGTAGGATACTCAGATTTTACGGATGATGTCAACAGGAGTGGATGATAAGGAATTCCCCAACCAAGGGCGACATGGGTTTCATTTTCCAGGAAGGTTGCCAAAGGTGATGACAAAAAGATATGTAAAATGCTGGAAACAACAACTTAATACAAAAAGAATTTAAAAAATCATTGAGGATAATAATGCAGATACAGAAACAGGTGCCCTAGTGTAGGATGGCTCGGCCTGAGGATGGCTCAAGTTGGTGTAAAAAACAAGTGGAGGGTTGGGCCCCCATAGGTTGGTTTCTATAGTAGGACAATGTATGGAGGGAAATTTGAGGATGGGTAGACTGATGATGGGTGAAATGGATGGTAAATGGTGCTGTGAGAGTGTAGTCAAAATAATACGTGAAGAGGTGCCCTGGGAGTCCATTAGGCAGGCTTAGCAAAATGAGGAGAAGGAACATGTGGCTGATTCATGACATGATCTAAGACTATCGGGACTCCCATCCCTAAAGGTTGAAAACAACATGAGTGTCAAAGTGCCAAGGGGGGCTATAAATGGGACAACTCATGTGGGGGAGAGTGCTACCAGGTGATAGTACCCAAAATGCAATGGAGGTGACAATACTGTAGAGCCGGATATAGGGACCCTAAAGGTAAATTTCAAAGGGTGTGACTGGAGATGCAATTGTGATTCAGAGGGAATGATTACATGCCAGTGTTGATTATATACCCGAAGGCATCACGTTGGTGCCTGATGACCAAGTACCTGCACACATGACAACCAAATACCCAACGTGAAAAATATCTGAAGAGAATTGAACCTACAATCATTTATTTGATAATTTTGAACATGAGTATGCATACCTGGATGGGGTATGGAAAAATGGCACCCCAGGGGCTAAGGATGAAAAATGGCCCGGGGACTATCTTAATGTAGAGGATGGGGTGTTGATCCCATGGCTAAAAACAGATCGAAAAACGGACACCCGAAGCTCTCGAAAAGTTGTTTGGAAGTTTGGAAAAAAGGACTATATATAGATGTAGGGCCCACATTGCCACCTCATTTGTACCTTCTGTCAGAGTGATTGGACAAGAGATATTCATAGGAGATTTGGAGATTCCTGGAGAATGAGGCAACAAATTTAGGACCAGTGAGCTTTAGGTTAGTTGTCTTATCTTCCTGCATAGAATTAGGTTTTCTATTTGTGGGTAGGGCCTATACGGAGGGCCTTACAGAGGGTTTTGTGGTTGTGGGTCCCCCAGTGCACGGGCGATCGAGAAATATGCATGCATGGGTGTGCACCTATTTTCTGGATATCTGCACATGGGGGTTCCCTAATGAGGGAAACAAGTGCGCATGGTATGCACGCCTGTAAGCTAAACAACTGCACATGGGTGCACAACTGTGTAGTAGACAGGCGTGCTATGATGCGTGCCTTTGTATGTGACAGGGGCACATGAAGTTGCCTTTGTATGGCTGATAGGCACGCACACATGTGTGTCTATGGGGTGAATAGGCACGCATGTGTGTGTGCCTGTGGGGTGAACAGGTGTGCATGTGTGTGTGTCTGTGGGGTTAAATAACCGCGCCTTGGGGGAAAAGCTAATGGGTGAAAAAATTATCTTGTTTGGAGTTTTTTAATGTGTTTGTGTTTGAGATGGATGATCAAGAACTGGATTATGTGGTTGCAGGTGATCATTTTGGATGATGTCGATTCACTGGAGAGAGAGGGATTGGTCACAGCTTAGGGAGGCTATGGCCATTGAAGGGCCAGTGGTTTGTGGCACTTTGGCAACTTGTGGGTTGCTAAATTTCTTTGAGTGCCCCTTGATACGGGCCCAGGAGTACCTCCTATAGTTCTTGATCCAAATGTGGAGTCTAGATCTGCATTGTTTTATGGTGCAAGGTGAGTAGCTGGACTTCACTGTGGTGGGGGATGTGTATTTTCTGACTGGGCTCCCTTTTCAAGGAACACCCTTATCGGTAGAGATCGTATTACTGGGGGATGAGTAGTTAGCTACCTTAGGCTGGAGGTATTGTTCAAGGGAGTATTTTATGTTGAGCTCCATGGTGAGTATCGAGGCTATCAATGCCTTGGTTCATCACTGTGTAGTAGCGATGGTTGTGAGGGTCTATGGGTCCCTCATGACTCAGTGGATCAGTGGTGGTCAACTGAGGATTATGGGGAGGGCACTGGCAGGAGAGAATTTTTCCTAGGGCTTGATGCTACATGCCAAGATGGTAGGGCAACTTGACAGGTGTCAGGTTGTGGACTTGGGGGATTTTTATTTTGGGTCCATCTTGGTTGCATGGTTTTTGGAGAGGGTGTCGATGTTGTGCCCTAGAGTGTTATTGGGCGCACCTGGTGTGCGAGAGTTTCAACTGATGCGGTGGTCGAGGATTTTGATTCACCACAATGGTGGGGAGGGTGGCCATTTTTTCATGGCCGAGGCTGCACAGGTGTGGTGGCAGATGTCGCAGATCATACTGCAGTATCCGTATTGTGGGGTGGACTTCTAGGGTGATCCAGATATGGTGTTACCTCTAGGAGAGGTGTTCGACCACCGAGGTATGATGTGATTTTTTGATATTTTGAGTTTTATATAGTATGACATGTGTATTATGTACAGATCAATGCTGATGCTATCCTTTGTTTGTTTGTATGTGAAGATGTGGGACCTCGTGGGCATGAGGTTGAGTTGGTTAGAGCATCAGCTCGTCAGGGGCCGGTGAGGCCTTCGCAGGGAGAGCTGTGGGCAAGAGAGAGAAAATGACACAAGGATGTTGAGGTGAGACCAACTGGTAATGAGAGAGCATCTAGGAGGTGTTGTTTCTATGACCCTGGTGCCGGGCCATCACATGCTCCTCTAGCCGAGGCCGAGAGAGATTTTGAGGATATTCATTGCTTCTTGGAGGCAGTGCTACAGGGAATGCCTGAGGGCATGTGGTCACATATCCAGGATGAGGGCATCCTAGAGCAGTGTTTGGGGGTTCCTTTGATGTGGTAGATTATGGTTCAGTGAGCAGCCATAGCAGGTGCTGCGATGACATGGCGGTTACCTCCAGGTCTGGAGGGATCGATAGTGGGTGGGGAACCACCTCCTGAGGGATGGCTAGGTGGTGGTGCTCTAGAGGCACCATGAGTGTCTCTATGTGTATTTTTGTATATTATATAGGCTAGTGAGCCCATTTGGTGTGGTGACACTAGTTTTGTACCGAGGTGGTTCACTAGCCTACATATTTTGTATCAGATGTACTCTATTTGTATATAAACATTTTGATGGCACTTTTGACCGATATATATATATATATATATATATATATATATATATATATATATATATATATATATATATATATATATATATATATATATATATATATGGATGTACATTTTGGGGTCTTTGTGATGTTCACATGTGTGTGATAATGTTTTAATGTTGTTTATGACGTCTAATCTATATGTTGTGACAGTCTTCTGATGGTTTATGTGTGTGTAAAGGTGTCCTGATGTGATATATGCCAATCTAGTACAATGTTAGTAAGGTTATCTATGATTTGATTAAATTGTCTTGGAATATGTGTAAATGTAATGAAATCAAAATATTAAGATAAAAGTCTAACTTGTAAGTATTTGCGAAAGAGGCAAGGATCGTAGACACGGTACACATTGTTGAGCTGGAGGACGACCATTTGTGAGTCAAGTAAGACACTAAGGTGACGAATACGGTGATGGCTGGCATCGACGAGGAGACCAATGATGGCAGTGTACTTCGCTTGGTTGTTGGTTGCAGAGCCCAAACATATGTCGCTATAATGGAGCAGTTCATGTGAGGGAGAATAGAGGGCCCAAGCATCCGAAGCGAGATTCTGTGTCCAAAGGTTGGCATCGTCGGCGTAACCGATGTGGTAGGCCGATGGAGGAGGCATATGCCAATAACACAAATGATAGTTTAGACGTGAGGTGTAGAAAAAAAAGATTAAAAACACTATAAAAGAAAATAACCTAGTGTAGAATGGCTATGCTCAAGCGTAAAATTTCTTTAAGTACAACCCGTTGACGGGTTCTTTGAAAGAGAGGCCTTCGAGGGAAGCCAGGATGTATGCCCCTTTAGTGAGGCAATGTTGGATAATGTAAGGGCCATGCCACAGTGACTCAAATTTTCCATGACCGAGGGTATCGTGAGCGATATCATAAGAAAGGATGAGGTCACCTTCGTGAAATGAGAGAAGGTTGACATGGCAATCAAAGGTGGATTTTGACCCTTTTTTGGCTACCTCATTGTTCTGTAATGAAGATTGATGATCTTCATCCAGGGACTCTAAGTTTAGAAAACACTGATCCATTGGGGCAGTGTCGGGTAATAGCTCAATTACAGTGTGTAAGGTTGGAATTTCACACTTGATAGGAAGAGTGGCCTTGACTCCATGGACTAGATGAAATGGTGTGAAACCAATGGCCATTTTCATAGCCGTATGGTAAGCCCATAGCGCAGAAAATAACATATGATTCCAATTGGTCTTATGTTTGTTAACCGTGCGTTGTAACATGGTCTTGAGGACCTTATTAACTTCTTCGAATTGTCCATTGGATTGAGGGTAATATGGTGAGGCAAACTCATGGGAGAATCTTAACCGAGATGAGATTTCGACGAAAATCTCATTCTCAAAATGTTTCCCATGATTGGAGACTAGTTGGAGTGGTACTCCAAAGTGGGATATGACGTGTTTAAAGAAAAACGCGCTACAATGTTAGCAGTGTTGTTGAAGGTAGGCATGGCTTCAACCCACTTTGTGAAGTAATCAACTGTGATAACGATGTATTTGTGTCCATTGCTAGATGGAGGGTTGCAAGTCATGAAGTTGATGCCCCATTTACAAAAGGGGCCTGCAGTAATGACTGGGTGTAGAAGAGCAGGTGGTGCTCATGCTTTGTTGGCATAAAGGTGACATTTATCGCATTGTTTCACAGCATGAATGCAATCGTGAAATAATGAAGGCCAAAATTAACTTGCGCGGATGATTTTTTGAGTGATGGACATCCCCGAAAGATTCCCCCTGCACGCACTGCTATGGCAGTCGTTCAAGAATCTATAGGCCTCATCAATAGTCAAGCATCGATGGAGTATGGTGTTGACCCCTCACTGGTATAAGATATCTCAGATGAGGAGATAGCGAGGGGCCTGGTGGAGAATATGGCGACGATCATCTCATGAGAGGTGGTGACCAAACTTTTGGGTTCAGAGGTAGACGAGGAGGTCGCCGTACCAAAGATCATCTGAAGTGATGTAAAAGAGATGTTCATCGGGGAAGTCAGTATTGACGGGGGTACTGGTAGTATCGGAGGGGAAGGCTCTGACAAGTTTGGTGAGGATGAGAGCTTTCTTTCTCTTGGGTGTTGAAAATTTGAGATCGTACTCCTGAAGGATAACGATCCATCAGGCAAATTTACCGTTAATTTTCCACCGACTGAGCAAATATTGCATGGGGTTGGAATCTGCTATGACTTTGGTTGTGCGAAGTAGAATGTAATGGTACAGTTTCTAGATTACGAGGATGAATGCAAGGGCTCGTTTCTCTTTGTGATTATACCTCAAGGGTGGTCTGAAGATGTTTTTACTAATGTAGTAAATGACATGCTCACGATTATCATCTTCTATTTGAATGAGAACTCCTGCTACTGAGATGACTGACGTTGATATGTAGAGGATATAGTCGCGATTATAGTCGGGTGAACTAATTAAAGGGGCGTTGGAGAGTGCCATTTTAATATCGTTGAAAGATTTTTGGGCATGTTCATCCCAGTGGAATGGGATGTCGTGGCATAGTAAGTGAAGGAAACCATGTGCTCGAGTGGCATAGTCTGGGAGAAATCACTGTAAGAAGTTAGATTTTCCTTGTAGGCTCTGGAGTTGTCGCAAATTCCAAGGGGGTGGAATTTTTGTGATGGCTTGGAATTTGAGGGGATCCATGGTAATACCACTTTGGGAAATGATGAACCCTAGGAGATGCTTGGTAGTGATGCAGAACACACACTTAATCGGGTTCAGGTGGATGTTGTACTGACGACACCTTTGAAATATGATTCGTAAATCATCAAGATGCTGAGTGCATTTTTTGGATCGAGATGTGAGGTCGTCCAAGTATGCTAGGATGATATGAGCTAGATCATGAAAAATGTATGTCATAGCCCATTGGAAAGTTGCGCCAGTGTTTTTGAGGCCAAAAGGCATGACACGATATGAAAAAGTACCCCAAGGGGTGGTAAATGCGGTTTTGTATTGATCGATTGGATGAATTTGGATTTGATTATAGCCAGAGAAATCGTCCATGAAGGATAAAGCCTCATGGCCTATGCAGTTGTCAATAATTTGATCGATGAAAGGTGTTGAAAAGTTGTCTTTGGGACAGGTGTGATTGAGATTGTGAGAGTTCGTGCATACATGGATAGTGCCCTATTTTTTGTTAATGGGTGTAGGTTTGGAGACCCATGAGGTATAGGTGATGGGGTAGATGAACCCAACAATGCGTAATTTGTCAATCTCAACTTTGATGGCTGCTATTTTGGATGGGTGTAGCGGTCGTTGTTTTTGGTGCACTGGTGTGATATCCGGCCAGGTGTCAATGCAATGTTCGACAATAGAGGGATCAAGGCCAGGCATCTCTGTGTATGACCAGGCAAAAATATCCCAGTATTCCTTAAAGAGGGTTTTGTAGGCGGTGACTTCTTCAAGAGTGCATGCAGCGCCAATGGTGATTTCCTCAACGACTCCATTTTTTATGGAGATATCAATTTTGATGGTAGGGGAAATGTTGGCCATATTGCCTTCTTCAAAAGCATCAGGGGTAGGGATAGGGTTGTTGAACCAGTCGATATGACTTGATGGGATAAAATCCTTGGTTTCGATTGCGTTTATGGGGTGTTGGTTAGGAGGCATGAAGGCTTCCTGTGAAAGGAAGAGCACTCTGTGGTGTAGTGAATCCCATGGGTAGTCAAGGGTGGTTAATTCCTTGAGTATGTCCTCATCACAGTGGAATTGTCGTGAATACAAGGGATCTAAAAAAGTGATATCGGTAACTGTCACCATGTGGTTATCTTCTGGTGGTGAAGAAGAAGGAGGGATGATGCAATGAGATTGTGATGGTTTGCTCGACATAAACCAAATATCAAGATATTGAGGGTTATAAATGGTAGTTGGGTGTAAAATTTCCATGGGGAAATGAAAGGGAGAATTGGGGGGATTTGGAGGTAAATCCTCGTATAAGTCATCCAAGAACCATGGCAGAGTGGGGAGTGTTTCTTGCTCAGGAGAAATAATATGAAGAATCTCTGGTGAGGGGGTAGCGTTAGTCATCGATTCTATAGGGGGTGTAGGAATTTGAATTAGGGTCACTTGTCGTTGCCTATATTCAATGATCATAGGACATTGATATGAAAAATTATCTAAGGATTCACAGAGAGAGCAAGGGCACCTCATACGTTCCTTGACTGAGGTTGTGACATACTGGATGTCAGTGACAAGAGTTGGGGTGGGTGTTTGCTGAAAGATTTGGTGTACAATGGTTAGTTTCTGTTAGAATTGAGGTAACGTTGAACAATGGTCTGTGTAATGGCCATACTCTGAACAGATGGTGCATGTGAATTTGGTTCGCAATCCTTTGTTACTTGTGTTCTGTGGGGTAGTGGCAATACTGGAGGAGGCAATGAGCAATGGTGGTGCTCGAGGGAGTTAGATGATATTACGTAACTCCGAGAGAGATGGGCACTTGTTGTTGGGGTGTTTGTCTTTCTTGCATAGCGCACAAGGAGGTTGGACGCATGTGGGAAGTGGAGCTGTGGGATCCTTCTTTTTTCGTCTGCCCCCAGCTGTGGCAGGGGGGTTAGTGAGTGGGGGTGTATGAGGTATGGTGGGAGTGAGTATGGGAATCTGCATTGGGATTCCTTCTATTTGGGGGGGAAAGGATGGTCGAGGAACCATCTCAGGTGGATGTAAATACCAAACTAGGATTTCCAACACCATATTAGGGAGGGTAAGCATTGCAGCGACCTAGAAAGCCTGTACACTTGGTGGGGGGTAAAAGAAAGGGATTTGAGTAATGGCTTGGGGAATTGTTTCCCAAACTAGGATATGGCCTTGGGGTGAGGTGAAATAGTGAACTAGTGGAGTTGACGAGTTTGTTGGAGATTCTTGAGGGAGGAGCTTTGTGACTAGTGGAACGTTAGATATAAGAGAAGCCTCACTAGGAGGAAGGGTATCCTCAATGTTAGTTCCTTTGGATGAGATGACACATACCTGGTTGGAAGGATGGATGAGCGGTGGTGCACCATGTTAAGTTCCTAACAAGGATGGGTCTTTGAAAATTCCGGGCCCCATTTTGATGAGTGGGTATGTCTAGGGATTAGTATGGGCAAAAGGGAGAATGTTATCAATGTTGGAAAAAGGGTTAAGCTCATAATGTGAAACTTGATCAATGGTAATGATCTTTCTGTTATGAGGGAACATCATTTTTCGAAAGACGGAAGATGCAACTACCTTCATAGCATACATGTAGCTACAACCGAACAAGATATTGTAATCGAGTGGGGCATCGATAACTTCAATGTCTATGAGAATGGTCTTTCCCCCGAGTTCTACAGGGACATTTTGGAAGAGCCCTTCAGGAGAAGATGGTCATCCGTCATAAGCTCTTAAGGTAATGGTAGATGGTATGAGTTCGGGGGAACCAAGTTTCTACCATACAGACTTGGACATGATGCATGTGGACGCACCTTCATCGATGAGAGCGGGGACGTGAGGTTCTCCGCTGTCTAGATCAAATGTGATGAGTTGAGTATCCACAGGGTCAAATTCCCCCAAGGTGGAAAGTAATGACTTTCGCTAAGTGGGACAAGTTTGAAGTACCTCTGAGACTAACATGGCAACTGGTGATTATTCCAAGTCATCAACCAAATTGTAATGATGAGCCGCCCTAGCCTACAAGTTGTGGACATTCCTGCGTAATGGGATGCGATGGATGTGAAGAGGAGTTTCTGTGTTAGGGTGAGGGATCATCAAAGGGGTTTTCGTTGGTGCTGGGATGGGTTCTGGGGGAATGGGAGGAGACTTAGAGGGTGCACGGTATTGACAACTACATGTTTGTAGAAGGACTTCTTCCTCGCTAGTGAGGAGGATAGTATGATCTATGTGATTGCTTGGATTGAGATATTGTCCCAACTATGGTGGGGTGGGTTGCATGTCCTATTGGGTGTTAATCACTCCTTGGTGTGGAATGGGTTTCTGCAGCATGACTGGGGGTGGTTGTTGTACATATTTTTGTGGGGCCTGCTGAGGGGCAGGTGGTGTGATCAAAATCTGGACTAGGGGTCAAAATTTAGCTCAAAAATCAAATTTCTCGGAATTGCCTCAAAACAAATGAGTGCGTAGCCCTCGTTGTCACAAACCCAATGCAACTCATTTGGGTTAAAACAAATGTCATATGAGAGAGATATAAAGATCAGTTTGAATTGCCAAATAGGTAAAAAAAATGGGCTGACTGTACAGTTCGTATGGATGCTGATGTGGCAGAGGTCATACGCTGACGTGTCATGTTTGTACGTTGAGTTTGCATATGATGATGTGGTAGTTTCGGATTGGTAGATGTGGATGAGTGATGTTGTGACATGTGGCATTTAATGGGCAAATGGTGTGGTGACACATGGCCCAGTCATGGGCTGCCATGTGTCACCGTTGTAATTGGTTGATTGGTTCAAAATATTATGGATTCCATGAGGAATGAACCCTAGACCTCCCCCTTTGCCAAATCTTTAACAAAGTTCGACCAACCAATGCGTTGTAATATGTTACTTGTTATATAAATGGTTTGATATATATTTGAATTTGATTTATTTAATGGTTCACGTGGGGGTCGGGCTAGGGCTTAGCCCCAGCCCGTGGTTTTTGTGTTCACACTTGTGACCGGTTTTAGCACATTGTGCATGTGAATTTTAAAACATATTCAAAGCCCCCGGTCACATACACTTTATACATATGACTTTAACATATTGTGTGCGCTCGGGATTTGGTATTACAATGGAGTTAGCCCCCGGTTTTATGTGTAATCATATGACCCTACCACCATATGCACACATAATTTTTTGGTTTTGGATTGAACGGTTACAACCAATCATTCACTGGACACTTGTCATTTATCCATTCGCCTTGTAAACAGAGCCCTCTTTTGCGATAATGCGAGGTCGTATGGACCCTTATGACCACGGCCTTGGCGGTTAGGGGTTGGGTGCACCCTAACCATCCTACAGTTTGATTGGTTTTGTGGTTATGCATGGGTGCTAGGTTTTAGCATGAATTTTTGAGCGTGTTCTTGGTTGAACGCCCAGAGGTGCGTTTTGGCGAACCAGAGACAATAATCTTGAAGGAGGAAAATGGCAGGAGGCCTATCTTCTTCATTTTTTGGCCAAATGATGTGCCAAAAAAGCCCAGCTAGGGGTTTTTGGACGTTCTGAATCCATTGGCACTATTTTCAAAGCCATTTGAAGACTTCTTTTGCAAGTTTTTAACCATTGAAGTTTCAGAGAGCTCCAGGGAGCTTGAAGCCCTCATTGTTTGAGGTCATGCTCAGATGAGCCTATGTTTGTTTTCTGTGATTGAATAATCATTTTTGGCTAATTATTATGATCTGAACACATTGGGATAGGTTTCAAATCTATTTGAGGACTTTTATAGGTGTTCTTTGCCACAAAGAAGCTCAGGGAAGCTTAAGGCTACATGTAGAAGAGGTCATGGCCAGATGAGCCATGATCCATTTTCAGAGTTCTATTAGTCATTTTTTAGGTTTTTATGTATTATGAACCCAATGGTACAGTCAAAATTTCCATTGGAGTTGAGAAGTATCTTGTAAAAGAATCTTTGACAAATTAATCCTAGAGAGCCAAGTCCATTGATGAAGGCTCAAGGAGATGTAGCCCAGAGAGGGGTGAACTCCTTTATCATGTTGTTCTTGTTGTGAGATTGATGGTTTATTTGCTGTAAGTTATGATGTTGTGTATTTATTTAAAGTACATATTTAACCATTTAAAAGAACATTTCCTCACACATAAACATTTAAAAGAAGATGCATAAACTTGGCACATAATTTATCTTGCATATTTTAACACATGGAGCAAGGTCCTGTAAAGTTTATTTTAATGAAGTAGAGGGTGCTTGCATAGCATAACAAGTTAGCCCGCTATTTTCAGATCAGGTGGTATTAGAGCATAGTTTTTTTTTCTCATGTGATTTCCATTGATAGCTTGAGATTTAGCTATTGGTATTTGTGCAAGTTTTGTGTTGAAGTTTGATATCTTGCAAGGATGGATGAAGCTTCAAACATTGATAGTTCTCATACATCTTCAAAATCAAAGTTCTTTGACAAAGAGATGTTGAAGGAATTACTAACCATGAGAGATGTGGTGAAAGAGATGTGGGAAGATAGAAAAGATAGCATTGCCCTTGAAGAGCAGTTGATGGCCATGAAGGAGGAGAAAGACCAGCTTCTTGAAAAGTTGCATGAGATGGAGACTCAACTCCATGAGGCAAAGGAAACCCTTACCAAGTACATGCATGAACATAAGGTATGTAATGTTATTTTATCTTCAAATTCCTCTCAAGATGAATGCTTTGGTGTTTTTGAAAATCACACAAGAGGAATAGGGTCCATGTTATTGTTAAAAATGGGCTATGAAGGTAAAGGGTTAGGAAAGCATGCACAAGGCATTGTTGAGCCTATTGTTGTTGAAGAGAGAGACCCAAGTATTGTGGTCTTGGATATGAACGAAGATATGAAGCAAATTCCAAAGTTGAGGAGACAAGGGAAAAAGTTCCAAGAACAAATTTTGTTTCAAGTTCACCTCCTCAAGAAGGCTATAAAGGTGAAAGTTCAAGAACTTTTGTTGAAAGTTCAATCCCTCTAGCATGCAAGGATTTTGTTCAAGATGAATGAAAATGTGTGAAACAAAAGAGTTGTGACAATGATGAGGACAAGAACACTGTTGTTGGTCTTCAACGAAGAGCTTGTAACTCTTCAAATTCAACTCCTCAAAGAGGCGATAAAGGTGAATGTTCAAGGTATAATTCTGCTTAT
>CBVK0100184576.1:0-19362 GCA_900067695.1 Picea abies
GCCTCAGAAGAACTCAGTGCTACTGACTTCTGCTTCCGACTGAACCACGACACTGCTACCGAACCCAATCCAAAACAACATCCGGAAGTACTCCTCCGATCAGAAACACTCCCTGCCCAATCCGAGTCAGTGTACCCTGCCAGTCTCAGCCCATCTCCACGAACATACTCCAGTCCAAAGTCTAAAGTGCCCTGTAAGTAACGAAGGACGTGTTTTGCAGCTGCCCAGTGTACCTGCCTGGGTTCCACCATGAACTGGCTCAAGGTGTGAACTGCGAAACATATATCTGGTCCTAGCTATATATTTAGGAGGGCTAGTAGCGTATATATCTTGAAAGGAGAACACTGGGCAGCTGCAAAACACGTCCTCCTACTAGAAAGATATATACGCTACTAGCCCAGTGTACCTGCCTGGGTTCCACCATGAACTGGCTCAAGGTGTGAACTGCAAAACATATATCTGGTACTGCTGACAGGACAAGTCTGGCTGAGAAGAAGAATAGGGGAAAAAGGTAGTGGAGTCGCCAGGTAAGCTTATAAGAAAGTATTCTGAGGCAAGGCTTACCAAAGGTTTGTCGTTGAGGAAGGTTGACTCAGTGTTCCCCGGCAACGGCGCCAAAATGTTATCGCTCAGTTTGTAGGGTAGGTTTAGTAGCTTGGAGGCAAGACTCAAACTGGCGTAACAGGAGCTTCCCCACCCACTGTCACCTCGATGGGGAGCTCTTTCTATTTAGGAGGGCTAGTAGCTTGGAGGAGGAACTTTTGAGAGATCATGATGGCGATCATATTCTTGGAGGAGACATTCCACCCCCATCCACTACAAGGGTTCCAGATTCATCAATTTTACCTTTATCTGCACAACGTCCATTGTCACGTGGGGGCCATTCAGCTGTTGGTCGTGTTCCACGATCACTTCCATCTATTCCTGCTCTTATTCAAAGATCATGGGAGAAGAAACTAGAAGTTTCTCGTGGCAAGAGGAAAACATAGAGCATAATACTTAGTACTTGCTAAGTTGCTACTATATACTAGATTTCTTTTTTTGTTTCCTGTTTAGAAGTAGTCTCTAAAACTTAGTACTTTGTCTTGAGTCTTGACTCTTTATTATGACTTATTTTGTAAACAATGAAGTTATGAAGTTATGAACTTAAGAACATGATATGACAATTTACCTTTGAAGTTTGAAATTTAAATTTTGAAGTTTGAAGTTTGAACTATTGACTGGAATTCTGAATCTTACAAGTTACAACTCTTTGGTAATGAATATGATCATTGATGCTCTAAAATGTAGAGTCTAGAGTCTAGAGACTAGACTATTTCATTTCGTGGTTGATGTTGGCTTTTACTATTTTACAATCTATTGATGAAAAATGTTTATGATTGATGTTATATGTGTACTAAATGGTTGATGCTTTAGTGATCATCACTAATCAATTAGTTAAATGATCTTATATCTATGTTTTCTTGTTTTTTGCAATTGATTCAACATTCTGCATGTTTTATATATATATATATATGCATCAAAATCTAATTTTTTTATGTATTATATAAAAAACGCTCCCGCTCTCGTAAATTTTTGAAAATCGACACTCCCCCTCCTGCTCCCGCTTACACTTCCGCTCCCGGTAGCCTTGGGCCATGCAACAACCTGAATACCCCTCCGAAAAACAACTCTGCTACCTGTATGGCCTTGTAGTCCGCGGGTATGGGAAAGAAATGTGCAAAGTTGGTCAGCCTGTCGACCACCACAAATATATAGTCCCTTCCCTGCACTCGAGGAAGGCCTGTAATGAAATCCATAGAAATGCTCTCCCATTTCTGCACTGGACTGGGTAGAGGCTGAAGTGATCCTGTTGGGTGTGTTTGGTCGGACTTGTTCTGCTGACAAGTCGTGCACTCCCAGATGTGCTTCAGTACATCATCCTTGAGACCTTTCCATGAGAATCTCTCCTTGATCTGCCTGTAAGTTTTGAAGTACCCCTGGTGCCCTGTTGTAGGCGAATCATGACACACCTTCCGAATCTTCCCCTTTAAGGTAGATTCTGGAACCAAGTAGATTCGGTCCTTGTATAAAATGACATCATCTAGTACCCGATATCTATCATCAACCACTTGTCCATCCATCACCTCACAAGCAAATTTGTTTTTGGAGTATTCCACCAACAAATGTGCTTTTCAATTTGTGCAAATGTCCATCATCGAACACGCTAGTGGCCTCCTGGACAAGGCATTTGCCATGACGTTCTTTTTTCCCTTGACATACTCAATATCAAAGTCAAAGGCTTGGATCTTTGAGACCCACTTCAGCTGTCTCCCACTGAGGTCTTTCTGATCTAGGAAATACTTGAGACTGTTGTTATCAGTCTTCACTACAAATTTGCTACCCCCCAGATACTGCCTGGATTTGGTTAAGGCGTGCATGATTGCTAGCATTTCCTTGTTGTAAATAGAGTAGAGTCGCTCCGACTCACTGAGCTTCCTGCTCTCAAACACAATGGGATGGCCTCCCTGCATCAACACTGCTCCAATCCCCACCCCTGATCCGTCGCACTCTAAGACGAACGGTTGTGAGAAGTCTGGAAGGGTTAGAACAAAGCATGTGCTCATAACCTCCTTCATCTTCTCAAATGTCCGTTGTGACTCCTCTGTCCACTGAAAGGCACCCTTCTTGGTCAAATCTTTGAGTGGTGCTCCTAACTGCGAAAAACCCCTGACAAACCTCTTGTAATAGCTGCATAGCTCAAAGAAGCTCTTCAACTCTGTCAAACTCTTGGGTGTTGGTGAATCCAAAATGGCCCTGATCTTCTCCTGATGTACCTGAACCCCCTGTGCACTGATGATGTGGCCCAAGTAAATCAACTTTGTCATCTCAAACTCACACTTGGACTCTTTGGCATAGAGTGACTGCGCCTCCATGATGCTCAACACCTCCTGCAAGGGCCCCATATGCTCCTGCCATGTCTTGCTGTAGACCAAAATGTCATTGAAGAAAACCAAAACTGATTTCCTCAACTGCCCCCTGAATATGTGGTTCATGCAAGACTGGAATGTCGCTGGTGCATCGGTTAGCTCGAATGGCATAACCAAAAACTCGAAATGGCCAAAATGGCATTGAAATGCCGTCTTCTCTATGTCCTGCTCTCTGATGCTGATCTGATGATATCTAGAGCGTAGATCAATCTTTGAGAAGAAAACCGCTCCATGCAGCTCATCCATCAACTCGTCTATGCGAGGGATAGGATACCGGTTCTTGATGGTTTTCTTATTCAAGGCCCGGTAATCAATGCACATCCTCATGGTACCATCCTTCTTCAGGACTAAGACAATTGATGAGGCGAATGGACTGCTACTAGGTCTGATGTGTCCCATTGCCAACAATTCCGTGATTGTTTTTTCTATCTCATCCTTGAACCTCTTAGGATGATGATAGGGTGGGGTGATCATGGGTTTGGCCCCCTCCTCCAACTCAATGGTGTGGTCAAATCCCCTGTCCAACGATCTACCTGGTTGAATCGAGCCAAAAACCTGTTGATGTTGTCCCAACAAGTTCTCGATCTCTCTCTGATACTTAAGTCGACCCTCCGAATCCTTCCGCGTAGTGATCAAGCACTCTACGACGAATGCTACTTCCCCATGCCTGAAGATCCTCTCCATACTCTTGGCTGAGACTGTCCTGGATGCTCCTGTCGACATGCCCCTCAGAACATCCCTCTTCCTGTCACTGTGTCTGAACCCTATCTCTAAAGTTTGGTAGTTGGTGGTGATTTTGCCGAAGGTGATCAACCACTGGAATCCCAACACCACATCTATGTCTGATAGGTCAACCACATAAAATGTATCTCTCATAGTGTAGTTGCCTAAGTTGATCTCCAAGTCCGGAACTCTTTCTAGACACTCCATTGTATGACCATCTGCAACTGCAACATCAAATCCCTAAGACTCCTCTGTCTGAAGGGCCCGTCTCGATACCAATGAAGCGTTGATGAAGTTATGGGTGGCCCACCATCTATCAGGGTGATTTCCCATTGCCCCTAAATAGTCCCTCTGATCCAGAGGGTGTCATATGTGGGAACACCAGAAAGGGTCGCTATGACACCTCCCTTTGTTGGTTTTCATCTGCTAGTCTGCTCGGGAGGCTATGGAACGACTGGTGGGTGGGTCCCTGCCGGTGTCGGTGGTCTACGGGGAGGTTGTTCCTCCGCCTGCTCTGGCTCCTCCTCTAAGACGGTGGATCCACTGTCCTGCTCCCTCTCACTGTCCACACTGTCTGCTGCCACCTCAATATAGTGAATCTCTCCCTTGCCCATGCACCTGTGGCCTGGTACCCAAGGATCTCTGCAGTTGAAGCAAAGCTTCTTCCTCATAAGCTCTCGCCTCGTCTCATCATCCAACTTCTGTGCTAGTTTGTCTCAATTGGGCTAGATCTTTGAAATGGATCTTTGGATCCCTCCTGTCAAATCTGTCCATGAGTCTTTCTGTGAACTCCCTTTAGGAGGTGATGCGACTGTGGCCCAATGTCACCAATTCATGATACCACAACTAGTGTGCCTCACCCTCGAAGTGTAAGGTAGCGAAACTGATGGCCTCTATCTCAGTCATCTAGTTGAACTTGTAGTATGTGTCTAGCTTCTATACCCAAGCTCTGGTGGTGCATTTGGATGATTCGTTGAAAGCAGGTATGGTGAGTTTACCAACTTTCTGGATGAAATCAATGTTATGCCCTTGCTACTGCTGGGGTCCTCCTCTCTATATCTCAAAACCTAATAATATCTCAAAACCTAACATGGTATCAGAGATAAAGCTGAAGAGAGCACCTTTCACTAGATAAGCAAAAACGTCACTGTTGCCGTACAAGAAACTTAGGGTTTCTATTGAAGAGGAATTTCAGCCTAAAACTCATCAAGGAAGTATGCCCTAGCCTAACAAACTCTTTGGCAACCTCAACACACTTTTTCAGTGGAAAAAACTCTCGAAAAATGAAACCCTAGTTTTCACTGGTACCAGAAAACCAGAAACCAAGAAAATAGAACCAGTCTAGAAGTACCAGTCTAGAATTCCCCTGGTCCAGTTTGAAGGGGAAAATTTTGGATTTTTTGAAATCTAAGTGCACTAGGCTACTCGCCTCAGCCAAGCGCACTTGCTGGTAAGTTTAGATTTAAATTTCGAGCACTTTCAATTTTTGGTCATTTTCTCAGCTCCAGGTCAAGATGCCTGCAAGCACTAAGCTTGTTGACAAGCTAGAAGGTGTGGATAACTTCCATGCGTAGAAGTATAGGATTGCACTCATTCTTGAAGATAATGACCCAACAAGATTCATTAAAGAAGATGTACCAGAACCTACCGATGCTACAACTAAAACAAAACACCAAAATGACACGGTTAGGGCCAAAAGAATCATTGCAGATTCTATTAAAGATCACTTGATTCCTCAAGTGGCTTCAAAGAAAACTCCAAAAGAAATGTTTGATGCCCTAACCATAATGTATGAAGGAAAGAACATCAACCGAAAGATGAATCTGAGAACTCAACTCAAAAGTATAAGGATGCAGAAAGGAGAAATAGTTCAGGAATATTTCTCTAGAATATCACAATTCATGGAACAACTAGAAGCAATTGGAGGCACCCTAGATGAGGATGAACTCATATTGACAACTCTTAATGGTCTCACAAGACTTTGGGATGCATTCATCCAAACTATTTGTGCCAGAAAGGAGAAACTACACTTTGATAGTCTATGGGAAGAATGTGTTCAAGAAGAAGCAAGAGTAGCTAACCGAGAAGCAAAACTATCAAGAGATGAAGATCAAGCCCTAACTTCCCACACTAAAGGAGGAAGGAAGAGGTCTTATTTCCAGAAAGATACTCATCAACATAAGGAGTCTCACTCCCCAAACAAATTCATCCATAAAGAATCTCACCCTCTAAAGAGATTGCAGAAGTTTCAGAAAGGTCAAAGAAGAGAAAAAAGACTTCTCATCCTACCAATGTTACCATTGTGACAAGATGGGACATATTGCTAAAAATTGTCCAGCTAGAAGAGAAGAATACAAGAAGAGAAACAAAAGGCACTATGCCCATACAGTTGAAGATGAAGAGCCACCCACGAAGATGATAAAAGAACAGATTGAAGACCATGTCTTAATCTCTGTCCTCTCAGGATCAGTGACACCTGGTGAGGACACTTGGCTCATAGATAGTGGTGTTTCCAAGCACATGACAGGTCAAAGAGACATTCTCTCTTTCCTTACAGAAAAGAACTTTCCCCAGAAAGTTATACTTGGAGATGATTACCAGTACCCTATCAAAGGAGTAGGAGAATCAAATTACAAACTTGATTCAGGGCCCCCAATGAAGATGAAGGATGTACTATATGTACCGGGTTTGACAAAGAACTTACTTTCTATTTCAGCTTTAGATAAGAAAGGCTTCAGAGTTGCTTTCATAGATGGAGAAGTTCTTATGTGGCCCAAAGGAAAAACCATTGAAGAAGCAATTGTCATTGGAAAAGAAGAAGGTGGCTTGTATAAGCTAAAAGGTCACTCAAAAGCAGCCTTGACTCATTCCATTGAGAATCCATGTGGACTTTGGCATAGAAGATTAGCTCACATCAACTACAAGGCATTACCATATGTAAGCAAGGCAGTCACAGGTCTACCAGAATTCAAGATTGATCATGAAGGTGTGTGCAACAAATGTGCACAAGGAAAGAACATCAAGAACCCTTTGCCGAGAAGAGACAATAAAGCAAAAGGATTCCCAGAGCTCATTCACTCAGATGTATGTGGCCCAATGCCATCAACCTCCATCAGTGGGTATGTATACTATGTGTCTTTTATTGAGGACTATTCTTGCAAAACCTGGGTTTACTTTTTGAAATAAAAAGATGAAGTGTTCGATAAATTCAAGGAATTCAAAGCCTTGATAGAGAATCTCTCTGAAAGGAAGATAAAGATACTCAAGTCAGATAATGGGGAGAATACACCTCAAAAGTGTTTGTAAACTTTTGTGAAGATGTCGGGATCAAGAGGGAGCTCACCACTCCCTACAATCCTCAACAAAATGGTGTAGTAGAAAGAAAGAACATAACTATAATGGAAGCAGTAAAGACTATGATCCACGATCAAGATCTTCCCATGCACTTATGGGCAGAAGCATCAAGAACAACAATATATGTATATAACAGATTATCCCATAGTGCTCTTGGGTTCAAAACCCTCAAAGAGATGTTCTCCAAAAAGAAACCAGAAGTAAGCCATCTTAAAATATTTGGCTGTCCAGTATTTGTACACATTCCGAAAGAGAAGAGAAGGAAGCTGGACCCTTCAGGAAAGAAGGAAATATTTGCTGGATACTGTGAGGTCTCCAAGGCCTTCAGAATTTATATACAAGGTTTCGATCATATTGAGATCAATAGATATGTAACCTTTGACGAAGATGCAACACTCAATAAATCAAGAAGATGCCAGCTTGAAGAAGTATATGAAGAACCTGTAGCTTTGAGAGTTGCAAAACTAGTGAGGGAAGTCATAACTTCCCCTGATGAGGAGATTCTAGAAGATCATGACATAATAGAATCTCAAGAATCTCTTCGGATGACGATCTCCCACAAGAGGAAGCCATCCTGGGCAAGAGAACTTATTCAAAATGGAGAGAAGTATGGTGCCTGTTATCCCCTAGCCTAGGGATAATTAAGAAGATTATGTCTCGAGGCCCACATGTGATAGACATGGAGTACCGAAAGCCATATTGACTTGAGGGCCCTGGAGGGCCCATCTTTCTTCTTCAGTGCCTCCACCTTGTCAGTAGTAGCAACATCCATCCCATCGGCCTGGTCCTTCAACACCAATGGCTCTTGCTCCATGAGGTAATGAGTCTGGGTATCATGGTATACGTCACTCTGATTCTCAAAACATTTGTATATGTGCATTGAATATGTGCTTGGACCTTATGCCTTTCCACTTGTCCACACCTGGGGGGAATGATAGGATGCCCTAGTAAGTTGGTTCCCATAGGGTTTGAGTTGCCACTGGGTGGGTTCATGAAAGGTCATCGTTCGTTCCCACCATACTTACCACTTTACATCTTTTTCCCTCTCATCCATCCCATACATTGGTTCAGGCATTGGGTTTGTCAAGATAGCAAAGGGTTGTACCTTACCTTGTGGGAATAAGTGGCTAAAGGCCCAGAGGGTAAAAGTAGCTGGAAAAAGATAAAAGCCAAAAGAACAAAACCTTCAGATGCTTCGCCCAGGGATCCCCGAGAAAGAAATAAAAGGCTTCTCAGCAAGAAACAGAGGGACCTATAAAATAATAAAATCATGACCTAGTTGGAGGATAGGGGGTCTCATCACGAGCTAACTTATTAGGTCCATGAGCATGTAGCGGTATGACACTACCATTCTGCTGGAGGGTAGTTGCTCTTGGTGGCATAGCCAAGGGAAAGGGGGTCTCATCACGAGCCAACCTTCTCATCTTCGTTAAATGCTTGTGGGTAACATTGTCACCATTGGTCACCACGCCAGGGCAGTGTCTCGTAACTAGTCTCTTGAAAGAAAAAGCATTAAGATAAAAAAGATAAAAGGCGTTGAATGGGCTTGGAAACATTAGCATCCATGACAAGGTGCATTTCACCCTCTTCAGAGGCACCCACAGGTAAGCCATACATTCCCCTGTCATCATTGCACCCATTGCTCAGACATCCCTTACCACCTCATCCACTTACATGGCTTGTATTTGTCTTCATCTGGAAACATCCCACGTCCAATGAGAATTAGCCCAATACGACATCCTAACGTCCCCTCCAAACCTGGCTTGTAGAATAGCATAACGTCTTTGAGTGCTTGTCTGGGAAAGAGGGTTTTATGCACATGTTTAAATAGCTTGATTATTAGATGTGATTGACATTGCTATGATCCCTGTGACTTATGAGCCCATGGAGGGCGTACTTGTTGTTGTTGCAGGGCCACTCCCAACGGATAGGTACACATGGGGAGATGATTAGTTCAAACCTCCATAGGGCTAAAAGCCCACCAGATGGATGCTGAGACCCCAGACAGGGGCAGAGACAGATCAGAGGTTTGAACCAGAGAGAGAGGAGGACGTTCCACCAGAGACGGCTTGGCAAGCCTGGACCCAGGGGGGTCTTTCCCTTCTCACTATGATGTAGGCCTTGAAAGGCCCATGATGTCACCCATGTGACCCTTGACGTCACCTAGCGTTTTGGACACTTTGGAGGCAGTGGTGTGCCAAGTGGCACGTTTGGTTTGATCTAGAGGCCTTAGGAGGCCTAATGTTTTGCTCCTGGAGGCCAACGGTGCCTAAAAGCACTAATCTAAGCCGTACTATTGAGTGATTGACAAAAGCCACTATCAAAACCTATAACTTAAGCTCTCTACTAACTACGCATGACCTTAGAATAGTCTAATTTACTAACTTAGTTGCTACTGTTACTTAAGTAAGCTACAACCATCTATTGTAGCACTAAAAGCAATTGAGAAAGTTGATAAATACATTGCCTTATTTTCTTCTGACAAATGCTAGTATTTTGGTATTGATTGGTAATTATTCTTGGTCATTTTGAAGCCATTTTAAGGCACTTATTGTGAAGCTATTTTCTTATAAACATTGTTGCTATAAATTTCTGTTTGCTTCACCATATATCAACTATTGCTTTTATTGATAAAGTCCATGGTTTTATGAAGTACTAACAACAAGTTGTACTTGCAAAAGATATCTTTCTTGTTGCTTTGTTGTGGGCAGGTATATCTTAATTCTTTATTACTTCATTGGTTAAAACCATGGGACTTTTTGATCAATGTGACTTGTGAGAGGGGACATTTTCATAGACACCTTAACCTTTGCCTTCTCAAACCCCCATGTCACATGGGACGTCTCCCCTGGGTCATCAACCCTAAATAGAATGAGGCATCCTATTGAGGTGACAGTAATAGGATAACCTCTGTTACGCCAATTTGCCTTCCCTAAACCTTATCCTTTCGAATGAGTACAAATTAAGCGATAACAATGCCCCCGAAGGAACCATGAGACAAGTCAAGAAACCCAAGCCGTTCTCTAGTTACATGGCTTTGATGTGTGATCGCTTAGAAAAGGAACCCACTTGCTTTGAAGAAGCCATTCAGAAGAAAGAATGGGCAGATGCCATGACAGAAGAATACCAATCCATTATAATGAATGATGTATAGGAAATAGTTCCCAGACCGAACAACAAGGATGTGGTATCTTCCAAATGGCTATACAAGATAAAACATGATGCTGATGGAAGTATTGAGAAATATAAAGCAATATTTGGAACTCGTGGCTTTTCTCAAAAGGAAGGCATTGATTATGAAGAGACGTTTGCTCCTGTAGCCAGATACACTTATATCAGAACCATCATAGCCCTTGCAGCTAAGATGAAGTGGATGTTACACCAGATGGATGCGAAAACAACCTTCTTAAATGGTGTCATCAAAGAGGAAGTGTATATAGAACAACATCAAGGGTTTGAAGTTGAAGACATAAAGACTCATGTATGTAGATTGAAAAAGGTTCTATATAGATTCAAACAAGCTCCTAGAGCCTTGTATGGAAGAATTGACAGTTTCCTGACGAGCTTGGGCTTTACCAAGAGTAAAGATGACTCTAACCTCTACTTCGAGGTTATGAATGATGAGCCTGCTATATTGCTGTTATACATAGACGTCTTATTTCTAATTGGAGAAGAAAAGCTCATCACTGATTGCAAGAAGAAGCTCGCTGCAAAATTTGAGATGAAAGACCTTGGCCTAATAAACTATTTCTTAGGTCTTGAGGTCTGGCAGAGCCCAGAGAAGATCTTCCTCAACCAAGGGAAGTATGCAGTTGAAATACTGAAGAGGTTTGATATGTTGGAGTGAAATCCATGAATACATCCATGGAAACAAAGTTGAAGCTCTTGGTTGACACGTTGTCAGAATTGGTTGATTCTACACTATACAAACAGATCATTGGATCGTTGATGTATTTGACGAACACCGAACCAGGTATATGTTTTGCTGTGAACACCTTGAGTTAATTTTTGGTAGAACCGAGACGTATTCACAATGTTGCTGCAAAACATGTGATGAGATACCTTAAGGGTACGTTGGATTTTGGTCTCAATTATAATTGAGATCAAGACTTCAAACTGAGGGGATATATGGATTTAGATTGGGCTGGAAGTGTCTCTGACAGAAAGAGCACCTCAGGATGTTGTTTCAGTCTGGGGTCAGCCATGATCTCATGGCAGAGTAGGACGCAATCATCTATTGCTCTCAGTACGATAGAAGCTGAATACATTGTTGCATGTTCTGCCAGTTGGGAAGCCATATGGCTTCGGAAGTTGTTGACAGGTCTATTTGATCTAGAGATGGAAGCAACCATGATTCTATGTGATAACCAGAGTTGCATAAAGATGACAAAGAACCCTCTGCTACATGATAAGTGAAAACACATAGAGATCCGATATCATTATATTCGTGATATGGTGGAGAAAGGAGCCATAAAGCTCTAGTATGTTGGCATAGATGAATAGGTTGCTGATGTGTTGACCAAGCCTTTGTCTCGTGTAAAGTTTGAACACTTTTGAGATAAGCTTGGTGTAGTCTGAAAGGACCTCCCTTGAAAGGGGGAGTAGTGTTGATGCCAGCCTCGTGTTGAAGATTTCCAGCTTCGTGCTGATGTTGTTGTGATGCCAGCCTCGTGTTGAAGATTTCCAGCTTCGTGTTGATGTTGTTGTGATGCTAGCCTCGTGCTGAATATTTCCAGCTTCGAGCTGATGTTGTTGAGATGCCAGTATCATGCTGAAGATTTCCAGCCTAGTGCTGAGCTGTGATGCTTCTGTTGTTGATGTTGTGTCAGCCTCTTGCTGTTATTGATGATGATGATGGATTAGTGTTATACAAATCCATGTTGATGCAGACGATGATGATGCCATTCCATCTCTTTGCTGTGGATGATGATATTGATGATGAGAAAAACTTTCGATGATTTATAGATATGCCAGTCAGTGTTCCAGAATCCAGACGCTGTTGATGTTGCTGGCCTCTCTCTCTCCTAACGATGTTGTAGAATACCCTTCTTGTTAAGGGGGAGTGTTGAATTAATTTAACTACAAAGAATATTCTATTTATTATTGAGTCATTATTCATTATATCAATCCCCTTTTGTGGATTGATCATGTCGAGCATTGTAATCGACCAAATCCCCTTTTGCGGATTGGTCAAACCCTAATTGTATTATGCAAATTAAGAAGTCGCCCCCTAGGCCTAATTAAAGTGGTTTTAACCACTATGAAGACAAGTCGGCCCTGCCCAGTGAAGAGACACCTTTCCGGCACCTGCTAGCCAGTATGAATAAAGGAAGCCAATGCCTCATTATCTCACTCACTCATTCGCTCATCCAATGCGCAAGTTTGGTAGCTGCAGTTGGGAGAAGAAGGAAGAGAGAGGCGCATTGCTCAGTGTTGGATATTCTCTAGTGTTTTGGTTTATTGTTTTTACATTGTCTTGGCTATCTATATTAAGGAAGTTTTTGTTGGGTTTTCTCCCGCATGAGGGTTTCCTAGGATAAATGCTATGTATCTTGTGATTGTGTTTCTCTTAGTGATTCTACCTATGCTATTTTTATCTAGTAAATTGAAAAGAAACCTAATAATAGCTCAAAACCTAACAACTCTATCTTACTTGAGTTATACTAGTCATTACTAGCTTATCTCTTGCATCTTTAACTAGACTTTCAGTGACTTATTTCGCTGTTTTGATTATCATTTACTGGCTGGTTTGTATCATTGTTTATTGCTTCTATATAGGACAGCAAGCTTCACTTGCTTGTCCATTGGATATCTTGGCTTGTATGTTTGTCTTTTCTTGTGTCTCGGGCAGGTACAACTATCTTCCGCAAGTACTCAAGGACTTGGCAACCGTTGACTATTTCCAAGATTCGTTCCCAAACCATTTTCCACTTAATAGTTTGACCTATAGGGGCATCATCTTCCATAACCTCATTTTCCATCTCATTCCCCCTCGGGTCACCCGAGATTCCCCCCTTGTGTAGGATTTCTCTTTCACTAAAGTGAGGGGAGGGTTTATCTAAGGTGACAGTGGGTGGACTCTCCCATAGTTCTCGCCATCTTGTGGATTGGGTCGGGCTTTGCCCAACCTACAATTTGTGCTATAACATGGCCTAACCAATAGGTCTATATGAGGTATGCTTTTTAAACTTTCATTGCTATAATCTCAATCTGTTGTTAATCTTAATCATAATTATAGTCAATCTTAGTTAATTTTCCTTGTCCAACAAATACTTACTTGTACCAGTGAGCCAATACATTCTTGTATGCTCTTAACGTCACCTATAAGTAACTATTCCTACATGTCACTTATAAGTACATATTTGTACATGTAATGATTGGTAAACGATGCAAATTCTTCAGCTGGAACAACCATCCTCCTCTTGGAGACATCATCATCCTTAATCAGGGCATATTTTCTAAAACTATTAGTACATGCTTATCCACATCTAAAACATAAACACAAATTGGGAATTATGGTCATTAGTGCCCATCACATGTTGAGGATTATCACTGAATTAACTTTTTATTGTATGTGAGTAGTTCTTTCTATAGAGACCTTAGAATGGTATATAATTAGAGCACCCCCTCTTGGTATGTTTAGTTTCATTTATTAGTATTAGATTGCGTGTAGATCACTTTTTGGTGTTCTACTGAGTTTACTGTAATCTGTTTTGTTTTATTTACTAATGCGAGATTGTTTAGAAGTATTTTTTTCATAAGTTTCACTATTTGTATATCAAGATTTATTATGCATGTGAAGGGATTAAAGTTATGTTGGATGTTCTAGTGAAATTGTTAAATTTGGTTTAAGGCTGTTGAGTTTATATTTAAGCTATACTAATTATTTATTTGGATATTTTATTTGCAGGCCAAGCTACCTACATCAGAAATTGCAGCAACAATCAATGAATTTCGGTCTCGCCACCTTTCTGAGCTCACTGAGGTATGTATGGTGTATAAATTGGTCATCCTTTTCGAATCAAATCTGTATTTTGTATATCTAGCAAGTTGCTTGATATCATCATTCTTGGGTAATGTCTATATAGCTGAAATTCACTATCATTATGTTGTAAATTAGGAATGTCTATATAGCTAACATTTGCTGTCATTATACTATTCATATACATAGCTCAAGGATTTAAGATTTAAAGATGGATTTTGTGTTGAGGTTGACACTAAAATTATGTTCAATTGTACGACTTGTCTCACTGTACACATCAATGAAAGAGAGCCATAGTTTTGTACCATTTTATGTTATGCCTGTTATCACAAAATCTTGCACTTGTGCAAAGCCTTAACAAGATGCTTGACTATTGTAATATCTGAAAGTAATTGCCACTGTCACCTAAGCAAGTACTTCCCTCGTTTTAAAGAAGGATGGAGATCCAACACAAGGGAGGCTTCCCTAGTAACCTCAAGGGATCCTATAGCAAGCTAAAGGCAATTATATGACTCCCTTTGTTGGTTGCTTGATTAGCTAGGGTTGAGTTAAGGGCAAGTTCAAAGTAAGTTAGACAAAGTAAGTTGATTGTGTGTGTGTGAGCGGTGTTAGTGAGACAATCAATGATGTTATCTAAACTAGGAAAATGAATTAAATGACCAGAAACACTTACTATCAAAAGAAAAGTGAAAGCTGAAATAAGCTTCTTAAGAAAGGCTAGACGTTTAAGCATGTCACAAATTTATAACAGCAGCAACATACCAGCTCTAAATCAGCAAGAAAGTGAATGAAGATATGCCAAAGAATTACGAAGAGACTTGTAAACCATTCACCAATGATTGAATGAAATAAAGAGCATGAAACTATGTTAATTGAGTGCATTATGACAAGCCATAATGACTGAAAATGCAATTATTGCAGCAATGACTATGTTCGAGATTATTCTAAACAATTAATGGAAAGCGTTAATCTATAAATGCTAGAAAATGAAGATGCAAATGCAAATCCTAAAGCCGACACAATTTGTTAGGAGGGAAAGAGAGCTAAACTATGGTTCATATAACATGCAAATGAGAAAGACTAGTGCGGTCTTGAATCCTTGGGCATATGTACTTTGTTATCGCACAAGTTGTAGGTTGGGAAAAGCTCGACCCAAACCATAAGATAGCGACAACTAAGGGAAAACCTACCCACTTTCACATTAGATAGGTATTCCCATAACTTTAGAGATGAAGTAATCACTTCAAGGGGGTAATAATATGGAAAATGAAGAGATGATGAAGAGTCCCCTTATAGGTAAATGATGGGAGGTAAAAAAAGGGCTTGAAAAGAGTCTCGTAGATGGTAGAAGATATGCCACAACGTAGTAAACTTGCCAAGTAGTGATTGTACCTTCTTGAGACACAAGGAAAACGGAGATACAAGCAATTAGGGTGTATTGTTGATGTAAATGGTGAAATTGCTATTTTGTTGCAAGAAGTCTTGTTTTGTTGAAACCAATGTTCCATAGGGACGTGTCCCGCAGTGTGGGGGTCGCGTCCCCCACGTCCCTGGGATGGGGGGACTCCAGGGGGACGTTTCCGCACATCTCCTTTTTTGGGAGACGCGGGGGGACTCAGGGGGATGCGAATCCCCAAGGTGGGGGACGAGTCTCCCCAAAAGGGGAACTCCTGGACGTTCCCCCTTGAAAAGGGGGACTTCTGAATGTCCCCCAATTTTTTTTTGCCTAGTAAGACTTAAAAAAGAAAAAATTAAATTTAAAAAGAAAAAATTAAAAAACAAATATATATAAAATTAAAAAACAAATATATATAACTTATGCCATGTTATAAATTTTAAAATACAATTAAAATACATTTATATAACTTAGGCCATTCAACCCGTTTTAAAAGTTAAACACAATTTATGATTTATATAACTTAGGCCATTCATTTATGATTTATGCCATTCGACCCGAGCATAAACGAGAGCAGAGGAAGGGTTTAAACTTTACATAGAGCCATAGCTGCCGGTCGTGAGCCTAAAGGAGAACAGAGAAAGGGTCTACATAGAGCCCTGAGCAGAAAGGAGAGCATAACCACTGGTCGTGAGCATAAAGGAGAGAAGAGAAAGGGTTTACTTCAACCCCACCGGTCGTGAGTAGAAAGGAGCCATAGCCGCCGTGAGTAGAAAGGAGCCATATGAGCAATAACGAGATGCTTCCAAATTGATTGTAAGTTACCCGACTGGAAGCGTGTACCCGACTGGAAGCGTGTTATCAGAGTCAGTGAAGTGAAGAAAGAGGGCCGATTGATTCAACACAAATAGAGAGACCGGCTATACGATTGCACGTGAAGTCAAGTATCATCTATAGGTTGTTCTTAGCTGGGATTGCTAGCTAGATTGGAGATCCGAGTTGCTAACTGGTACAACGCTCAACGATGGTAATAATTCAGATGAATATAGTTGGAGTCCAATTCTGCCATGTCTCGCCACGCTTCTAGTGGCTGATGGTTATTTTAATTTTTTGGCAAATATGCAGCATGAGGAGCTAACAAGGAGAGAAGACTCGAGTCATTCGAGCTAGCCCATGCTGAGAGTAAGCAACAACATTCAACATTCCCTTCAATAGATTCTAAGATTTCAGATTTCTTATTCTAGCAGTGGGCAGGTAGGGTTAATTAACTTAATTTTTTTGCTTGCTGGTTTTTAATTTTTGAGCTGTCTTTTTAAATTTTTTGTCATCATTTTCAGCTTTTATCCCTTCAAACTTGGCATTTGGAGATTTTATTAACCATATAAAATTAAAAAATTATTAAATTAATGAAATACCCTTGCTGTAGGTTGCCATAAATTAAAAAATTGCACAATTGTTTTTAAAAAACAACAGCATGAGTGATTACAGTAGCAGTGGTAATGACATTGATAGTGATTATGATGCCCAAACAGAGGGTCATGTTGAGAAAATTAAAAAATTATTAAATTAATGAAATACCCTTGCTGCAGGTTGCCATAAATTAAAAAATTGCAATTTTTTTTTAAAAAACAACAGCATGAATGATTACAGTGGCAGTGGT
Source organism: Picea abies (assembly GCA_900067695.1). Taxonomy (NCBI): domain Eukaryota; kingdom Viridiplantae; phylum Streptophyta; class Pinopsida; order Pinales; family Pinaceae; genus Picea; species Picea abies. The sequence goes on from CBVK0100184576.1 coordinate 17,085, forward strand.
AGTGACACTGATTGTGATTATGATGCCCAAACGGAGGGTCATGTTGGGAGTGTTGCTAGTGGAACACAGGTTGAAAGTGGGACTGGGAACACATCATCATTGAGTGAAACCCAAGGCAATGACCTATCCCTACCAAAGGTATTGGCATAGTTTGCAAAGGGGACATTAAATCCAAGAAAACCACTTTTTCTATATGCTAGCAAATTAACTGGTTCAACCATCAAAAAATCAGGACGCAAAAGAGGTGGGACACGCAACTGGACATGCAATATTTGTGGACATCCTTGGGTTGGGAGTTATAGTCGACTGAAGCAACACCTTTTGGGAATAGGTGGCAAAGAGGTTACTGTATGTGAATAATTATCCATGGTGCAAAGATCTGAGCTTTTGAGGATACAAATGACGGTAGATGAAAAATGCACCTTCTCTAGCCAAAATGTCATGAGTGAAACTTATCAGAATGTGGAAGCAGCTACAAGCTGCAAAAGAAAATCAAAAGGAAAGAAATCATCCATGGGCCTTATGCCTCCACCATCTCTTGGTGATAGTGGGATATCTTCATCCAAACATAAGGGTTCTCGTTCTTGTGCACTGGGACCTGTTATCACACAGTTTGTAGCTAGGTCAAAAGGCTAAAAGATAGAGGCCAAACTGGCGTAACAGGAACCTATCCCACCCAATTTTGCCACGATGGGGAGGTTCTTTCTCTTTAGGGAGGTTAGGCCCAGTGGAGACGTCCCCGATAATCTGGAGTTTTGAAGAGGCTAAGGTAGAACGGTCAAAGTGAAATTCCCTCTTCACAGGTCACCACCAAGAGCAGATAGTCGGGCTAAACAACCAATAATGAAGTGTAGGCCCTGTTATCGCACGGTTTGTAGGATAGGTCCAAGGGCTTGAGTCAGGGTTTGAAACCGGCGTAACAGGAGCTTCCCCACCCACTGTCACCTCGATGGGGGGCTCTTNACTGTCACCTCGATGGGGGGCTCTTTCTATTTAGGAGGGCAAGTCCAAGGGAGACGTCCCTAAGGCAATCTGGATCAAAGGAAGGCTAAGGAATAAAGGCCAAGTCAAAGAAACCCCTTCCACAGATTGCTGCGCAAGATAGTCAAAGAGATAAGACCACTGACGATGCACCTGTTTGCGAGACAAAGACAAAGAAAACTAGAACGTGCTTGCAGTGGATTAGTACTTCAATAAACCAATGACTATCTTCAAAATCGATATATGAGCAATGAACTAATGCTATTATTGACGAAGTCAATGATGGCTAATAAAGCAAAGACTTATATTACTTCTCAATAAGGCATAAAAGATAATTAGCATTCAATGTGTGCAATTAAACCATGTATCATATTATCAATGCAATAAATATGTCAAATCAAGCTCATATATAATGCTGCCACGTCACCTATATTGCTTCTGCAATAGGTATGACGTAGGCTTCAATCAATAGATCAAAATAATGACAAAGAGTGAAACGTTTGAGCAAAATAGCTTAGGAACACAAATATCAACTCAATGCCAATGAATAGAGCTGCTAACTATCACAACGTTGCAGGTATAATCAAATGATAAGGAGTATGACGTCAGCCCTATGATACTTTTGTTGCAGTGTGACGTCAAGCTTTGCCAACAAGTCAATTTGAGAGGAGAAAGCCAACGTTTTATCAAACAATCTTACAACATTAATCAATAGCTCATCACCAATCAAAGAAAATGACAAAGTCAAACATGCAAGGTCTAAACAAGGTTTCTAACAATGTATGACGTCACAGCTATATAATCTTTGTTGTTCTGCAGGTTAGCTAGCCAATGGAGGACGTTTTGACAAATTCAACCGGCAAAAGTACAAATTGACACCATGGCTATGACAAGGAGACTAGGCCGCACCTTTCTATCCAATCAGAAGTCCAAATAGGCCAAGACGTCACCTTCTTAGGGTTAGTTGCAGAAATCCTAGGGTTAGACGCTAGGTTAGTAGGTTTGCAAGTTTGAAGGTATTTTGAAGGTTTTAAGGCACAACAAGCTTCAAGAAACCAACTCTAGACTAGTGCCTTGGGTTAATGGAGTCAAAGGAGTATAGCTAATGGTTTAGAAGGAGTTCAAACCTAGGGACAAGAGACTTAGGGTTTAGTGGTGTTGCTAAAGCAAGGCCACAAACCCTAACCCTAAAGAGAAAAGGCTTACCTAGGTGTAGCTAAAGCTAGGCCTAGTGCTTCAATCCTCTCCCTAGGAATTTCTTGGCAAAACAACTAGCTTATAAGGATAAATCTAGGGC
>CBVK0100184577.1:0-19361 GCA_900067695.1 Picea abies
ATATCATAACTCATATCGTTACCCATCAAACAAACTTGGGTCCATTACCCAAACCTTGGGTCTCCAACTTCTCATGGCCATAACTCTCTAACCGTGAGGAATTATGTGACGTTCCACATACCACCAGAAATGACATGAAAATCACTATCCATCTAGGATATGTTTCCTGAAAAATTCACTTTCCTTCACCTCATTATTACACAATTAAGCATGGGTTCTCTTGCTCCACAAAGCGTCTTCTCGTGAGGGCTTTCACCATAAGGGGACCACTTTGGAGTTCATCCATATTTACTTCCTATCAACCATGACAAAACAATAATGAGTCATATTTACATCAAATGATATTGGGTCCATTACCCAAACCTTTGTGCTACGGGGCTTTCTTCAAGGGTTGAAATCAATGACAACTAATCTTAATCAACACTTCCTTGGTTTTGACATATACCTGCTCAAAAATCCCACTGCATGTGCAATGTCTGGTCTAGTAAAGACCATTCTATACATCAAACTGTCAACTGCACTGGCATATGGAACATGGGACATGTCCTCTTCTTCTTCATGTGTGTTGGGACACTGATCTACAAATAACTTTACACCTATAGGAATAGGAACCTTGATCGGTTTACTTCCATGCATATTAAACCTCTGCAATATCGTCTGAACATATTTTCTCTGATTCAACCATAGTTTCATGTTTGCATGATCTCTTTTAATCTCCATTCCAAGAGTGAAGTTAGCAACACCGAGATCCTTCATGTCAAATTTGGAGGATAGTTGTGATTTCACCTCCTTGATAACATCCATGTTATTTCCCAACAAGTCATGAACATACAACACTACATAAATGAAGTGATTCCCAACCTGCTTGGAATATAGACAGTGATCAACCCTGCTTCTCACAAATCTCAATCCAATGATGTATGTGTCAAACGTTTGGTACCACATCCTAGGTGATTGCTTGAGACCATATAGTGACTTCTTCATCTTACAGACCAACATTTTCTTTCCCTTCACTACAAAGCCTTATGGTTGCTTCTTATATATTTCTTCTTCCAGATCCCCATGTAGGACTGTTGTCTTCACATCCATCTATTCCACTTCAAGATGAAAAGTATCAACAATAGATAAAATAAATCTAATAGATGTTAACTTGGCAACAGGAGAAAAAATCTCAACAAATTCAACTCCATCTACCTAGGAATAACCTTTTTCTACTAACCGATCTTTGTATTCTCCACTTTACCTTCTACATTAAACTTATTCTTAAACAACCATTTGCTACCAACAGATTTTCTTCCAGCTGGAAACTCAACTATATCCCATGCCTCATTCTTATCCAAGGCATCCATTTCTTCAACCATGGACTTCTTCCATAGTTTACTATCCTATGAATTCACTACTTCCCTGACAGTTCTAGGATCATCATCAGTAATAGATAAAGAAAAATTGGAATGAAAATCGGGTGGACTATACTTTCTTGGTTTCCTTCTTTCTCTCATTGATCTCCTCAATACTAGGGTATGAGTTTCTTCTTCTTATTCTTCTTTTTCTTCATCTTCTTCAGATGATTCAGATTTTTCATCATCCAACTCAAGCTCTATTTTCTCAGTTTTTTCTTTCCTTGGTAGGAATTCCTGTTTGGAAACATCTTTTACCTCTAAAAACAACATCCTGACTATAAACAATCTTCTTAGTTTCTGGGTTCCAAATATTATAACCAATAAAGATACACTTTTCAGTTTTATTATCCAACTTACTCCTATTTTCCTTTGGAACATGTACATAAGTTTCACAACCAAACACTCTAAGATGTTCAAGAGAGGGTTTCTTTCCATTCCATACCTCGTGTGGAGTTTTATCATCCAACGCTGATGAGGGTGATCGATTGACCAGGTAAGATGTTGTACCCACTGCCTCTGCCTAGAATTCCTGTCCTAACTCAACATTGTTGAGCATGCTCCTTTATTTTTCCATCAGTGTCATGTTCATCCTTTCTACAACTCCATTCTGTTGAGGAGTGTATGGAGTATTCTTCTTCCTTTCTATACCACACTTCTTACAGAATTCTTCGAATTAATTTCCACAGAATTCTCCACCATTATTTGTTCTCAATACCTTTATTTTTTTCTCTGTTTGATTTTCTACCAAATCCTTAAACTCTTTGAATTTATCAAATACCTTAGATTTCATTCTAAGAAAATAAATCTATGTGTTCCTTGAGAAATCATTTGTGAATTAAAAACAATACATAGACTTACCCAGTGATGGAACTGGCACAGGTCCAAACACATCACTGTGTATCATATCTAAGATTCTCTTTGCTCTTGTAGCACCAGATGAGAATATTACTCGATTTTATTTACCATATATGAAATTCTCACATAAATCAAAATCCAAAGTGCAGTTAGACATAACTTCAACCATGCATTTACCATGTAGTGTTTGAAGGCCCTTTTCTCCAATATCTCTTAGTCTTTGATGCCAAAGCATGGTATTTTTTCCAGGGGCAGTATTGGTCTTGTCTTCTTTATTTCTCTGCTCAGGGAAAACAAAACTGTTACACCCATTAGTATAAGTGTTTCTCAACAACTTGTACAAAGTTCCACACTGAACTCCCCTCATCAACACCATTGCTCCTCGTACCATCTTGCAAGTGTCCTTTCCAAATACAATATCCACTCCTGCATCATCAAACTTTCTTACATATATTAGCTTCCTGGATAGTTTTGGAATGTGCATAACCCCAGGGAGAGTAATAATACTTCCATCTATTAGTAGAAACTTAACCCTTCCACGTCCAATGATTTTGGTTGTCGAGTCATCTCCTAGGAATACATCACCACCATCGTATTTTTCATATTCAGAGAACCACTCCTTGTGAGGAGTCATATGGTATGATGCACCTGAGTCGATCAACCATACATCATGGTCTGCATGTGTACCTATAGATACCAGGTAAACATCACCTCCTTCTCAGTGGAGGGTTTCACCTCTATGGAAGAGGTACTATCAAATCCCTTTGGTTTATCAACCTTCTTAGACTTGCAATATTTCTTATAATTCCCTATTTTACCACACTTCCATCATTTCCTCAAATATTTTCCAGGAGACTTAGATCTACCTATAGATTTAGATCTCCCCCCAAAAGTTTTACTAGGGACTTTGATTGATACAAATTCCCTAACTTATCCCATAGTTCCTTGGCTATAGATTCTCTCGAGACATTCAATAACACTGAATCTTCCAAGTAGAGTCGAATAATACTCCTTCCTCTTTTGTCCAACTTCTCCCAATCCTCCTTTGACATACTAGCGGGTGGGGTACTAGTAGTTTTTGTACTAGTAGGTTGTGTACTAGTCGAATGTGTGCCAGTAGGTTTCATACCAGATCCATAACGATCCATTGTTCTTTGTCTTCAAGAAGGTCCTCCATCTTCAGCTTCCATAGCTCAAAATTTTTACCATTGAACTTCTCTATCTCGATTCTAGAAGAGATTGTCATTCCTCTTTCTACACCTGAATCTCCACTGCAAAATCTCCCACTAAGCCCAGGTTTATCACAGATCCAAGATAAAATTGATCTATCAAGACTGAGCCAAACCCTCAATAACAAAGGCATCCCTCTGAAGCCAAAAATGAGCTATGATACCACATGTAAGTTTTAAACCTGTGAAGTAAAGCAATGCATATAGATTCTTAAGAAAAATAGAAATTAATCATTGGATCATACACATAGTACACAAATATTTATATCGGAAACCCTTAACCGGGAGAAAAACTTTCAATGCTTCATTGTATTAATTTCACCATTCACCATACAATATATATAAAATCGTTTTAGGTATTCTGTAGATACCAAAACCCTAATCCATTGATCCGAGATTAATTTAGAAAACCGCTAAAAATAGAAAAATCCGATAAAAATAGAAAAAAGTATAACACACTTGTCGAATCTGACATGCCCACACACACACATGCAAAGAATATAAAACATACCCAACAAAGATTTCTTCAATCTACAGACCAAAGATGAATATTGCATAAATCCCTGGGGCTGCTCCATATAGATCTCCTTAGAGAGATCACCATGAAGAAATGCATTCTCCACATCCATCTGATGGACTTCCCATCCCTTGGTCATCGCAATGGCAAGTGCCAAATGTATCGAATCCATCTTAGTTACTAGAGAAAAAGGTCTCATTGTATTCAACGCCATGCACCTGTTGAAATCCTTTGGAAATAAGCCTCATTGTGTATCTGCTAATATGTCCATTCGATGCATTTATGGTCCTGTAGACCCATCTACATCTGACAAGTTTCCTTCCAGAAGGAAAGGAAACCAGATCCCAAGTCTGGTTCTCGAGGAGGGAGTTATACTCCTCCTACATGGAGGATTCCCAAAAGGGATTTCCAACAGCCTCACCATAAGACTATGGATCTGAAGACTAAACCAAGAAAAGATGCCTAGAGGACAATGGTTCACTGGAAGTGAGTAAACTAGGAGGCTCCTCGAAATCACATGGAGTCCTCCTAGTATCAGTTGGATCACCAACAAGATCCCTTGGATCCTGAAGAGTAGTATGTGCCCACTTGGGCCTCTGCTCTAGCTCTGCATCTAAATCTGGATGCTCTGAATCTGCATCTAACTGTAATGACTTTTTATCTATATCATCTGATTCCTTTGAATCAAAACTCTCTTCGAAAGATGAGTCGACATGTTTATGCTCATCCTCTCGAACAGGTGGAAGAATGAAGGTGTATGCATGTGGATGTTAAGGTACATGCGAGACACTTTCCTCGAATTGGACACTTTGCTCAATGATGAGTTGGTCCAAGGAAAGATCAACAAGTCTATATCCCTTCACATCGTCGGGGTATCCAACAAAAATACACTTAGTGCTTTGTGGATCAAGTGCCTTTCTCTTTTCAGAGGGAATCTGGGCCCATGCATGTGAATCAAAAATATAAAAGTGAATCACTTCCACTTTGAGGGCGCTCCAAGCCTTGTAGGGGGTCTTATCCTTGACAAATCTATGAGGAGATCTATTTTGGATGTAGGTTTCAGAATTAAGTCCTTTGTCCCATAGTCTCTATGGTAGTGACTTTGCATGTAGCATGCAAGATGCCAACTCTTTTAGAGATCTATTTTTTCTCTCAACAACTTCATTTTGCTGTGAAGTAGAGAGAGATGTGTGTTGCAAATGAATCACTACCTCATGACAAATATTATGGATCTGATGATTGACATACTCTCCCCCATTATTAGTTTGGAGGACTTTGATTTTCTTTCAGGACTGTGTCTCAACCAGGGATTTGAAATCTTTGAGGTGTTGAAAGAACTTAGATTTTTTCCCGAGAAAGTAAATCCATGTCAAACGTGACAAATAATCAACAAAAATGAGAGAAAAACTTGCTTTCCTGATAGATGGATGCAGAAAAAGACCCATGAGGTCACTGTGGATCAGATCTAGAGGAGAGGAATCTCTTTGAGTCTTTACTTTGTCGAATTTATCTTAAGAGTGTTTTCCAAGAACACATCCCTTACAAACTCCTTTGGAGAAATGGATGTCTGGTAAACCATCAACCAATATTTTCTTGCTAATTTGTTGCATATATTTGAAATTTTAAATGTTCAAACCTTTCGTGCCATATCCTACTACTTTCATCAGCATGGGTAAGAAGCAAAGCATAATTTGGTTCAATAAATTCAGAAAATCTATACAATCTAGATTGATGATTTACCTCACCTGTAGAAACCCTAGAATTGGTTTGCATGCCATAGATGTCCACTACATTTGGTGTGAATATGACTTTCTTTCCGGTGTCGAAATTGATCATATGATACGGGGAGAGAAGATTCACGAAAAGTTTGGGAACGTGCAACACATTCTCGAAGCTTCCATTGGTAAGTTCAATCATTCCTTTGTCAGTGACCTCGACTAGAGATTTGTCCCCAATCATAATAAAAGGACCTTTTCATGCATCCAATGAACAATATATTTCTTTTGTGGAATCCATGTGATGTGATGCTCCTGAATCTATGATCCAAGCATCAGGAGAGGAGTTGATGGCAATCAAGGCATGGCTAGAATTGCCTTTCTTAGGATTCTGATCTTCTGGCTTCTTCTTCTTGGAACCCTCGAGGATGTGATATCAAAGGTTTTTTTGATTAATTATTTGAGCCATTAGATCTATTTTTTTCTACATGCATGTGGATTCTGGATGGAATCCTTTATGGAAGTATGTGCATTTCTCTCATTTTCTTCCCTTTCCACCTTTGGATCCGGAGGCATCGATGAAGGGTTTTGAGTACCCTTCCTTCTTCGGATGTGCATGAGATTTAATTTAGTATTTATATTTAGATTTATCATATTGATGGATTCCATATTGAACAGTAAGTGCATGCGCCTTTGGGTATTTGACTTTGCCCATGTTGATGAGCTTGGTTTGATCTTGTGTCAGGCATTCGATAAAGTCCTCAAGAGAAGGGATCTTCCAGGTGGCTCCAGAGGTGGATTTGATTGAATGGAATGTTGATACAAACACGGAGAATTCAAGAAAAAATTTGGAGATAATGGTGAGAACCATTTGTTTCTCCTCCTTATATTTATCAACCCCGCAAGCTTTCAGTTGCAATAGTAAATCATTGAATTTTGTAAAGAAAGCTTAGAAAATGTCGAAGATATTTGGATCTAATGTGATAAATTCCACCTCTAGCATGTGTCCCCTCATCTCATCCTATTTTCCAAAGTGCCCTTCCAAGGTGGTCCAGGATTCATTGGGGTTTTTACAGAAAGATATGTGAAAAAGGAGAAAGGGAGAAATAAGACTGCAAATCGTTCTGAATGCTTCATCCATTCGATTTAGATACTTGGATTTTTCTATGGATGATGTCAGTTCTATGTATGTATTCAAGGTTAACCTGTACAATCCTATGGTTTGGAGATTTATGGCTATTTTCTCCTTCCATGCAAAGTAATTATAAGGTGTAAGAATGAATTATTTTGGGAAATCCATCTTTTCGCTGTCTACAATCTTTTGTACCTGCAAAACATTTCATGTAGATTTTTCTTAGAAGACCGTTGGCTCTGATACCATGTAAATTTTTTGAAACTGCACAGAATAGATCTAGCTATAAAATACCACACACATTTGTAGAGAGAAATTGAGAAAGAAGAAGCAAGAGAGAAAGAATGGAAGAATTATCATTAACCGTAATGAATAATAAATAATTTACACATGATATATTCGATATAACTCATTCAATGTGCACTGGAGGAGAACCAATGCACCATATTTGTGGTCTAAAGTGATATGGATGCACACCAGTAGTTACCGGAGTGAACTGCCAACTAGTCTAGTCTCCCAGGCAGTTACGAGAGTGAACAGCCACCTAACTGAGTTAACTAGTCAACAAGTCTTCAGTTAAATGACTAAAACATAGTGTAGTGAGGAGTAGATCAAGGAATCAAGGTTAATGCGCCAGTATGGTGATGAAACCAAGCCTAAAGTGCATTATCATGGTGATGATCCCAATGTTGCATGGTGACAAAACCAATGCAACATCTAGACTCATCTCAACTAGTCAATCTGAAGTGTCAACTGAAGAGAATATTCTCCAGGTGAAATATTCTCCCCTAAAGTTTAGGAGACTAAATAATTAATAATAAACATAGGAAAAACCTTGTACAACCTTAGGAAAAATAAATACTAGGTGTGTGTGAAGTAACTCTAATAGAGATACCCCTAAGACACCAAATAACTCTTCAGGTATTTGACAAGTGGGAAATAGATTTTGTGAGACCTATTAATCCACCAGCAAGAAGGTTGGGAGAAACATATATCATTAATGTGACAGAGTATTTAACCAGATGAGCAGAAGCCATACCAGTCAAGGATTTCAATGCAAAGACAACACCACACTTCTTATTTGAGAAGGTAATTACAAGATTCATATGTCTCGGGATTTTGATAAGTGACCAAAGTACACATTTTATTAATAGTACCATCCAGGCTATGATTGAGGAATTTGAAGTCTATAACCAGAAGAGTACACCATATCATCCTCAAGCACATGGGACAGTAGAAGATTTCAACAATATTTTGTATAATTCCTTGACAAAGATTTGTAATTTTAACTGAGATGATTGATATTTAAAAATACCAACAGTATTATGGGCATTTAGGACTACATGCAAGAAGTTGTCAGGACATACACCATTCAGATTGGTGTATGGAAAAGAATTAGTGGTGCCATTAGAATTTTTGGTACCCATTATACACGCTGCAACAATCATAAATATGATAGAAAGAGGCGTAGTACAAGAGAGGTTAAGTCAACTTATGGAACTAGAAAAAGACAAAATTCTTGCAGGATTCCACCAAGAGGTGCAAAAAGTAAGGGAAATATCCTGGCATGATAGACACATAAAGAAGCAGAGTTTTCAGGAGGGAGAACTAGTTCTCCTCTATGACAACAAATATTTGCAACATTCAAGGAAGTTCAGAATTCATTGTATAGGGCCATATGAAGTGAAGTATGTCATAGATGGAGGATATGTGCAACTAAAGGACTTGACATGAAAAGAAATGCAGGGTCTAGTGAATGGTAATCAACTGAAATTGTATAGGGATAGTCGACCTACTAACTCTCAGTAGTAACAATGTAGTAAGGAAAACAGGTGTATAGTGTACGATAGTTGAAGTTAGGAAATAATAATTACAAAAATACATAAAAAGTAGAAAAAGAAGAAAAATACAAAAATAGGAGGAAGTTGGTTGAATGGTACAAAACTGGAAAAGGTAGCATGCAACAGATAGTGAAAAAAACGTGAAAAAAGAAGTAAAGTTACCATGCATAGGATATAATTGACAGAAACAAAACACAGTGCGCAAAGGATGAATCACAACAAAAATTTGTAGAGCACCAGAAAAGGGGACAACAGTCAGAAAAGAAAAACTGGACATCGGAAAAAGAAGCATGAACCGAGCATTTATGAAATTTAACGAAGAATGTCGAAGAAGACTTAGAACATTTATGACACAAAAGGAATCATCTTCAAGAATATTTAAGACATTTATGACAACCCTTATATAACTGAAAAGCGATCCAAACAACCCTCATTGTGAATTTGAGCATACACATTGCTAAGGATCACGAAGACAAGCGATGAACAGGTAATTTTGAAAAAATTCATAGATGAATATATGCAGTACTAGGAAAATTTACGTAGTATGACACCGCCAAAGGTCGGCGCACCAAGTCAAGTGGAAAGAAAAACATGAAGCAGCACCAGGTCGCAAGAGGAACCTGCATGAGAAGAACAGATGCATACACAGCCAAAGGGAATCATCGATGTTGATGTTATTCCTTCACCACATGATAAACCAGTGAGTGCCACACTTGTAGAGGAGGAGGGCCAACCTTCGACGACATTAAGGATGGGCATTGAGCTAGAAGGAAGTGCAGGGGAACAAAATCCATCTGTGACAGAAAACCCACGACAACATTCGAGGGCCAAAGTATCCCACCAAACAAATGGTGTAGATAGAGAATGAACAATATCCGATGGGCTAGGGTCACAACCAATGGTAGGGTCCATGCAGCTAGAAGAAGTGAAAATTGAAGATATAACCAGACAACCAGAGTCGAGAGAGGAATAAGGATAACCATAGGTTGGGCCATCCAGTGCGCCAGAAAAGAGAAAATGGAGACAACCCATTTTGATATCGTCGTGCAAGCATCCCGAGGCAGCTATACTATTACCACACATTCCATAAGGGGTGAAAGGCACACCAATATTGCTAGGTTGCATCGACAAATTGAGATATGCAGACCATGATGTGTTTGAAAGTAGCAAGTTCCCATAATTCACACAATAGGTTTACATGGAAATACTAGGAACATGGCCACTAGGAGATCTGGTGTTGCAACCAAAACGATGGATAGTAGGACTGGTCATCATAGGAATACTCAATTTTCTCGAGATTCCCCACTTCGAGAGAGGGAAATATGTCAAAAATTGCATCAAGCAGTTACTCGCAGTTCTCCATGGATGATTTTTGTGGATGGATAGGTCGGTGTCCTTCAATGTGGATTTAATCACCTTTATCATAGGACTACCATCAAATGGTGAGAAACCAGTGCAGAACATGGATGACAAAACAAAAGAGAAGGCACTTGCGGAGGAAATAAAAAATACCTACAGGAAACAATGAGGGTCATGAGGCATAATCATCAAGAGTATTAGTGACACAACCACCATGATGGAAACCAAGTTGATGCCATGTAAAATCCTTCAGAAATGTTGCAAGGAGGAGGTCCCCGTAGGAGGTGTAGCAGTAGTAGTGTAGTGCACAAACAAAACCATGTTAAGTTGGGCGCCTTACTTGTTGAATCTATTACTGGATGATTGCAAAGACGCATGGAACTTGTGGATCGAATTCCACTACTCGTGGTTGATAGCATTGATTGGATGGAGGGAGCCTATATATTTTCACTTATGTGAAAGAGTGGAATAATGCCACGTAGCACAATGTAAATCTTTAGGGATCACTTCAGACCCAAAACAAAGAAGTGGCAATGCTAAAACATTTTCCAAGTACTTGAGTGACATGAAGAAACAATAGCCAGTAGATAGAGGATAACTCTAGAGGTGGTCACGCATTACTAAGGGATAGCCAAATTCAAGGCCAGGAGACACAACATGTGGACCCTTACACACAGAGATCCATACGAAGAGTGGTTGCAACTTCGATTATGCATCAACGCAGAAGAAGTAGATTGCTAAATCAAGGACTAGGATGATGAATGGAAAATACCAGTTATAACCAAACACATGCCCAAGGGAAAGAAAACTGAAGCACGGTCGTCGAAGTCATCTGTGGGAGGAAGAAAAATAGCGAGGAAACCACCGTAGTGGAAGAAAGTAGGTCCTAAGTCATCGCAAAAGAAGAAGGACAACGCACCAAATAAGAATGGGCATGCATGGAAGAAGGACAATGTCCCCACGCAGGAATAACAGGAAGGGAGGGGAAGTAGCACGATAAACTTCAATGATGATAGTCCTAACAGATGCAAGGCCACCCAAAAGGTTTATTATACAAATAGGGGGGGCACGCAAGAAATCCAAGGTACATAGGGAAATCCCAGAATACATAATTACTGAGGATGATTCCGACTTGGTAGCAGAGAGAGTTTAGGACCGCACAACTAAGGAATATGAGGAGGCCGAGAAACAAGGAGAAACAATCATGAAGGAATTGATAGAGGTTAAATAGGTCCTCGAACATATATAAGCGACACAAACATAGGATAAAGGAAAAGAACCAATCTAATGATCGACAGAGGACAGGGACATAACCACACAGGAAGATGAAGAAAAAATCCAAATCATAGTGAAGGAAAGTCCAAGTTTCTGCATTACAACATATATGCTATAGTTCGAGGAGGAAATGGTGCAGAAACCACTTAAGGACTTGGCACAAGTAGAGTTGAATTTATAAAAAATACCAATGAAATCACTTTACAAGTTGCCAGTCAGTGTCACACAGAAGGTATAGTCATAGGCCAAAGAGGATGTGATAGAAATGGAGGTCGAAAAATATGGTAAGGAAGCACTATAGCTCTTCTTAGAGAAAGTTACGATGGAGATATCGGAAGAGATGCAATGCGTTATTAACCTCGAAACAAAACTACATGTAGTCTCCAAAATTATTACAAACAACACACAGGGGTTGAGTAAAAGATATGAAATGATCTTACTCAAGCATTTTCAGATTCTGCTTGGCTATAGAAAAATAGATGGGAATGTCACCCTAGGTTTATAGCCAACAAAAATTAACATCCTAACTCACAAGTATTAATTACTAGTGCTTAGGCTAGTCTTTCTTCAACAAATAACTTGCTAGAAATTTACTTTTTATTTAATTTTCTGAACATATCAATTGCTGAAATAGATGTAAATGTAGAAGTAAAGTCACCAAGATCATAATAAAGACAGATGAGACATAAAGAAATCTTTTATTTGATTCAAATTCATCAAAGAGTCATTTTATTTACAAAATATCATGCATAAATTTTGGACCAAAGTTAAACTTAGACATCCCCGATGGAACATACAAAAGGACCTCTGACAGAAAACCAAAACTGAACTCTAAAAGTTGGATCAATTTGCCACAGATTGTTGTGTTGGTAGCCACCAATTTTGCCAAATTTTATCATAATTAAAAGCCATCACAAAGAGATAAAATCTTTCTGTAGCTGCCTCCTCCTTGCATTTAAAAATGATTCTATCTTTGGTCTTCAAAGAGATGTATTGGGTGATCTCATTATATGATTTTTTTGTTTTAATTTTCGTTCGTTTTGTTTAAATTTCATTACTCCAAGCATAGATGATTTTAGGGGAAAAATTTCACTCATGGGCGAAATTAAGGGGCCTTCAATTTTTCATTCGGCGAATTTTTTGTATTAGAGTGATTTTTTAAAACTTATATCATTAGCCCATAATTTATTTTAGGGGAAAAATCATGTACAGGGTTAGCCCATGTTTTTAGGAGGGATAGAGGAAAAAAAATTATATTTAGCCCCTGAAATTTGGAGGGACAAGCTTCCATTAGCCAAATTTCTAGAAGTATGGGAATTTCTAATAGCTTATTCTCCCTACCATTGGAAAAATTGGGGTTTATGGTTTCATTTCACCCCAATTTTGTGGTATGGGCAGTGGGCACTGGGTCGCTACAATCTTTCCTTCGCCTGATTTCCAAAGAACATGGAGATTTCTGTGAGCATTTTGGCCCTCCAGGCTCCCACATGGTATAAATTATATGGCATTACGTTCTTCTGCTCTTTCTTATTTCCCCTTTGGGCCTTGAGGTTTACAATTTTACTCTTTGACGTTCTTATGTTGGGTAACAGGTTACTCCCAAGTTTGGCCTAGGCACCAGTGACCATATTTCATTAGCCTTCCAATAGAGGAGGACCCCGCTCGTGGCTCGTCATTGAGGCTCGACCACACATTCTTCTGCTGGGTAACGGGTTACTCCCAGGTTCGACCTAGGCACCAGTGACCATATTTCGTTAGCCTTCCAACAGAGGAGGACCCCGCTCGTGGCTTGTTGGCACAGGGGAAAACCCAGGGTTCAACGCTACAACATCGCACCAACAAAACCCTGACTACTGGCCCTTTCAGCAACACTTGCGAAGAAGATGAAGTCTCACCCAAGGTATAGGCAAGGGTGGTTGCAGGACTCAGGTATTTGCAACCTTAGATGGGACACAAATATGTGATTATACTACTTACAACACACTTAGCATCAATCAAACATTAATATCCAACCCATACTCTACTTCATAGACATCACAGAGCATCACAATATTCACTTAGGTCTACATTATTTCAACACTTAGCAAAAACAAACACATCAGATCCTGCAGATCGGCACTAAGCACTCGCATACATGTCAGATCTAATAGTCATATATATCTAAGAAGCACAAAGCATAAGTGAATATATCAAAAGCACATAGTATACACAAAGATAAACAGAATGAATCAAGGCATAGAGAATTACACACAGATTTATGTGGTTCATCCCCACCCTGGGGCTACATCCACCAAATCTTTTTATTTATTATTGTTGGCCAATTGGTTACAAGCACAGAGCCTCAAAACCTACTCCATGCAAGACAAGAGATCTGCACAGCTCGCTAGATCCTCCTTCCCCAAGTATCTCTAAGCATAAAACCTTCTTACAATCCGTGCACTCAACACTTACAATACTTGCACTCAGCTCTGCAAGTCAATCACATAGATGTCAATCTAGCACTTAGCTTATAGTCATCTTCCATACATCACATAGATTCACTATTGTCTTATACTTACTTCCTCTAGACATCTATTTATACATACAAAAGTGGGTCTAAGCATGGGTAAACCCACGGGCAGACATCCCTTTCCCATTAAATTAACCCAAAAACCCTAATAGGGCCCAAAAGTGGACCGAGATGCTTCGCTTGGTGGTCCTTCTTTGATAGGTTGTCGAAGTCCCAAAAGTGGTCAAATATGACCAAGTGTTCCTCAAAACTTGGTCAAGGGCCAACAGGTCCCCAACACTCACCTGTGACTTGACACAAGTCACTCAGGTCTAAGTAAATTTTCCTCAAAGGTCTCGAGCTTGGATCGTTCTGCTTCGACTTGTCTCTGTGATACTACTTCTTTCTCAACAAATTCCTAAATAACCGCTTCGCTAATAGGTCCTTCCAGTTGTTGCTCGACTGTAACAACTACTTGTTCTAGTATTGTTCCTTGGACTTCAATTTATTCAAACAATAGATAGGCCACCTCCTGGCTCGACTAGAGTTTCTAGGTGGCTTCCATCACTCTGTTATGCGTGGTAAGAACAAGTTATTGGGCGTTGCGCTGTTCCTGGGATCTCTTCATCCTCTCAATGGGTGATAGGATCTTGAGCTGTGCCTGTACTGTATCCACGTGCTACTTTTCTTCCTGGAGCTGGGACTCCAATTTCTTCAACTCTGGGTCTTCGGATAGTTGTTCATATATATGCATGCTTCTGCTACTTAATTATTTGCATTTTGCAGCAAGTGTTTTAATCCTCTCGATTATGCTCTGAGCATTCAATTCACGTTGGTCATGCACTTCTTGTGGAGTTTGTCGTATGGTCTGAAGCTATAAGTCCACAATTCTTTGTTGAAGTTGTTAAATAACTTTAGCAATCTTCATTAATTGGCGTTCTATGGGTTCTTCTACCTTCTGTTATAAGACATTCACAGAGCGAAATTCTCTGGTGACTACTTATTCGATCCCAATCTTCTTTGCGATCATTTTATCTTTCTCCTTTTGGATCTTCACTCTATCTTCTTCAATTTTTTCTTGGAGGGCATCCTTCTCTTGTTGCGTGGCTTGGAGTTGTTATATGATTTCCTCTTGTGCTTTCTTTAAGGCGTGAGTAACCTACACTTTTTCTTCTCGTGTGTGTCTAAGGCATACTTCAACTATATCAACAATCTTGTGGAGTTAAATTGATTCTTGTCCCACTTCTGTTGTGCCTTCTGGAAGAGGCGCAGTAGAGATTGAATGGCTAGAATGGAGTTCCTATTGCACTTCTTGGAGCCCAATTTCAATCCTGTTATACATCTTCTCCTGCTTTGCTTCCTTCTTTTCTGTTATCTTTTCTATGGATTCATTCATAGTGGTGAGGAGGAAACTGAAGTCATCTGGAGTGAGCGTGGTCTGCATCTTAGTGACAGTTTCTTTCGATTTCTTCCAGGAGGGAGACTTCAGAGGTGACCCATTTCTCTTCTTTATATCTTTGACTTCATCTTATGATCTCGGTTTGACTTCCTCTAGGTCTTCGCCATCACCTCCTTGATCTGTTGTGATGGAAGTTGTTCTTACAGATCTGCTATCTACATCCTAAACTTCTTCAGGCTTCTTCGTCTTCTTTGTCTTACTAGGCCCATGTGTTTCCTATGCAGCTTCTGGGCTGTTGATGTCTGAAATGTCCGCTGGATCTGCTGCAACGAGGAGGTCCACTGACCATTCCTTGTTGATCTCTTCTAGGTCTTCTTATGTCATCTCATAATAGGACTGAAGTTGTTCCTGGTGCTCATCGACACGTGGGGTTAGGTATATAAAGTAGCAATCCGTGTTGAACTTTATCAGAGGTCAGAACCTTTCAAAATTGTTCGGGATTATGCAAGGCTCACCCCCTATGGCTACTTTCAATTGGTTATAGTACGTTTGGAAAACAACATTCGATTTCCATTGCTTTTTCATGTCGGTCGAGTACCATAATGTACTGAACTTCGTAGCTAGTGGCTTAAAGGGGTTGAGGTCCGGGAAGGTTGCGCCTTCCAGTAGCTCCCATGCAAGAAAAGCGATCAGTATTAGAAGCCAGATAAAATGGAATTCATGCCCCTGATCCTGGGATTCTCTACAGTCAATCTCTAGCTGGTTTACCAGGTACTTCACCCAGTTCATCTGTAGTCCCTCTATGCATTTTCCTGTGAGGTCAACTACGAAGCCTGATACTTGTGTAGGTTGATTCTTACGTACCAACTTCCTTGCAATCAATTGACATGCGAGGCGTGATGTGCCACTTTCGATAGAGGCTACCTTGTAGCCTCGTGCGCCCTTCATGACATTGACATAAGCTTCTTTAATCTTCTTTGAAAGAGGGCGGTCCCCAGTCTTTCCAGGGTAGTAACCCTGGGGATCAAGGCCCTGCATGCTAAGACTAGTAGTCCTATTCATCAGCACCATACCAATAGTTATGTTATGTTTTAACCACAGGTATCCTTCATGGTAAC
Organism: Picea abies; assembly: GCA_900067695.1. Taxonomy (NCBI): domain Eukaryota; kingdom Viridiplantae; phylum Streptophyta; class Pinopsida; order Pinales; family Pinaceae; genus Picea; species Picea abies. The sequence continues at coordinate 16,329 of CBVK0100184577.1, forward strand.
TTGTTAGCAACAATTTTACATAAGAATTCACCTCCTGGTGTCTGTCGAAGTGTGGTATTTTCATAACGTTGAGCAAAGTAGATTGGGCGAGGCTCATCATCCATTGTTGAGGGATGATCTTTGGCTTCTTGCTCTTATTTATTTTCAATTACTTATATGGTGCGACCATGTTGTAAACCTTACGTTCCCCGAGGTTGAAGTAGAAAAACTTCAACGTTGTAACCTTGTCTTGATCTGCGTGGTAGGTGCGTACTCCTTTTGGTAGATATGCAATGAATAGGGTGTATTCAAAGTCTCTAGGGACACTGCCCCTAGTAATCGTACCGCTCAGAGGGGGTATGTAAGATGGTAGGATGGATGGAACTAACTTTGCATTGGCTATGTCGTCTTTATGCTTAGTTCTCCTTTCTGCGCCGACTCGAGATGTTCTTGCTCGAGAAGTCAACAAGGAGGCTTGCACTCCTCTCATCGATGATTATTGGACTTTGGTGGACATTCCTCTTTAAAACATGACTCTCAAAGTCATTAAATCGATAAGGACCTCTGTGACGGATTCCTCAACTGGGGTGAGCTCGTCGGACATACGCACACGAAAAATATAATTGGGGCATGATAATCTCAGATACTGCACTAGGATGAACAATTTGCTTGCAATGATCACTGTATACAATCACTAGTTCTACAGGCTTCGAATTCTCAATTGGAAAAAGTGTTCTTCAGGCCTGGCGCGGTGAGTTAAGTAAGAAATTCTTCAACGGTCTACTTGCAACAGGTATGAAGCTTCCATTACCGTTGATCTATTCGTTATCACGAGGTCCAATGGTCTGGTGCTGATCCTTTAATGTTTTTCTATCCGTTTGGGGTGGAAGTCGAATGGGTATATTGGTTCAACGGTTATATTTCTTTGCGTCGACAAAGTGTCATAGGCCTTGGTCCTGATATCTCGACGAAGCTCCCATTCTGCAAATTTTCTTTCTACGATGTTCCATCTGGGGTCTCTTGTAACTTTTCAATCTATTAGAAAAACAGGACCGCGGAGCAATAAAATAAAACCAATGCAGAAAAAAAAACACAGAAGACACACAATACAACACAGACACAGATTTACGTGGTTCACCCAGTGTGGGCTACGTCCACCAGATAAATTTCCAGGTCCTTCCTTTATTATTATCCAGCAAATGAAGGGATACAACAGCAAAACCCGTTGTAACTTCCTCTTCTTTCTCTCACAGTCTCCTCTCTTAGAATACAATATTCACCATCAACCATAGCCACAATACATTTCCCTCATAAAAGAGGGTTTCCTTCTAGGGAAAAAAACCCTAACATAATCTCTACCGTTAGATCTGCAACCTTATAATGAACATTCCAGATTTACAATGAAATTACAATATACTTTTACAAGGCAATTTTTTCTTCAGGGGCCCGCTTGTCCCCAGACCCCCTAGCTGGGGGGATAGCCCCCCCAGACCCCACAGAGGGGGTATGCCCCCTCTACACTCCCCCGCATGGAAGAGTGTACATACTTCTGGGGTGTAAATAATTCATGGGGTATAAACACGGCTGAAAGAAAGGACCTCTAAATCAGGAAGATAATCAGGCTCCACAACCAACAATCTCCCACTTGGAGACTAATCTCAATAACTCCACCGCTGTTGTATATGATGGACTCTAAACCTTATTGGACCTAGAAAATTTCTCATCTTCATCTTCATTCTTGAAGACCAATTGAAACTGAGCAGGAACTCAGTTTCTCCCTGGTTACTCCCTTTGTTAACATGTTTGCAGGATTCTGGCTAGTGTGTATCTTTTCCATCTTCAATTGTCCACCTTCCAATGTGGATCGTATGAAGTGGTACCTCAACTATATATGCTTAGTATTTGAATGGAAGGTTGAGTTCTTTGCAAGGTGAATGGCACTCTAACTGTCGCAATACAACCTGTTGTTCTCCTGCTTCTTTCCCAATTCCTCCATAAACCTTTGTAACCAAATCATCTCTTTACTAGCCTCTGTAGAAGCAACATACTCTGCCTCTGTTGTTGAAAGTGCAACAACCTTTTTCAGTTTCGAAGTCTAACTTACTGTTGTTCCACCTATAGTAAAAACATACCCTGTGATGCTCCTCCTGCTATCTCTATCACCTGCCATATCTGAATCAACATATCCCTGTAGAAAAGTGTCAAGTGTCTGAACCTCCAAAACATAATGCATGTGTAGTAGTACCTCTCAAAATACCTGAGAATCCACTTTACTGCCTCCCAATGTTCTTTACCTGGGTTGTTCATATACCTGCTCACAACTCCCACTGCATGTGCAATATCTGGGTCTTGTGCAAACCATTGCATACATCAAGCTGCCAACTGCTGATGAATAAGGGACCCTGGACATGTATTATATCTCCTCCTGTGTCTTGGGACACATTTCCTTAGTTAATTTGAAATCGTTGACCAAAGGTGTACTAACTGGTTTTGCATTTTGCATTCTAAAACTCTCCAACACCTTCTTTGTGTACTCACCCTGAGACAATGTCCGTTTGCGATTTTTCCTGTCTCTTTTTATTCTCATACCAAGGATTTTCTTTGCAGCACCCAAATCCTTCATCGCAAAAGAATTGGCTAATTTATTCTTGAGAACATTTATATCCTGCATATTAGACCCTGCAACAAGCATGCCATCTACATACAATAGCAAGATAATATAGCTTCCATTTTCTAGCCTTTTAAAATAAATACAGTGATCAGAATGACATCTATTATAACCCTTTTCTATCATAAACCTGTCAAACTTCAGATACCACTGCCTTGGAGCTTGCCTTAGGCCATAGAAGCTCTTCTTCAACCTGCATACCAAATTCTCCTTCCCTTTGACCTCATACCCNNNCTGCTGCATATAAATCTCTTCCTCCAAATCCCCATGGAGAAAAGTTGTTTGTACATCTAACTGTTCAAGGTGAAAATCGTCTACTACCACAAGACTCAAAATGGTCCTAATTGAAGTCATTTTAACAATAGAAGAAAATATTTCATCAAAAT
>CBVK0100184578.1:6694-19358 GCA_900067695.1 Picea abies
TCTTAATAGTTTTGTAAGAATAAAAGAGGTAAAATGGAGCTCAATGAGGAATATACAAAATGGAAAGGGGGTTAGGAGGAGGAACATGGATGTGAAGCTCAGTAATTCTCCACAAGGAAACTAGGTTGTAAATAAAGGTGAAGGGACTTCAAGGGTAAGGAGTTGAGGAAAAGCAAGGAGGAATAAACCCCCCCTTGAATGCAAGTTATGAGACTGGATTTAAGCTCCCTGACTTTGAAGTTGTTAAAACAAGACTAGAGGATTATAGGTGCATGGGAGAAACTAAGTGCAATGTGGATTGAGAAGGTCCTTCAAGGTTCTCATTCATTGATACTTGAGATACCATATTTGAAATGATTGTTTATAGAGTGGTGATAGAGTTGTATTGGTATGTAAAGGATATGCAAGTGGAGGTGTTGGATGATTATCATTATGACAATAACAAATTGAAAAACGAAACAAAGATGTATTTTTATAAGAAAAAATTAATGTTAAAAAGTGATTTAAGAAAGATATCTAAAGGATATCCATACCATGAAATTTTTTAAAGATTTATACTTATCTTTTAAATGTAAAACATTAGTAAATATTAATAATTGAGAAGAGATCTAGAAAGACCCTTCAAGATTCTCATTCATTGATACTTGAGATAGCATATTTGAAAGGAGTGCTTATAGAGTGGTGATAGAGTTGTATTGGTATGTAAAGGATACGTAAGTGAAGGTGTTGGATGATTATCATAGTGACAATAACAAATTGGTAAAGGAAATGAAGGTGGGAAAATTTCCCAAGGCACAAGGTTGGTTAACAACAGGTTCAAAGCCATTACAACAAGATACTTATTAAAATATCAACACGTCACTTACAAGAATTGAACATAGGTGGGGAGAGTAATAATCATTCCTCCCAACGACCTAAGATAAACCCAATTGACACACACACATTTCTTATAATTTAATTATATAATTTTTTTAATTATATTGAGAAACATATTCTTTATTTTATATGAAAAAAATATTCATTTTGAATTCATGAAGGAGTCTTTGAAAACTAGTACAAAACTTGTTTCTTAAAAATTAGTTAGAGGATTTTTTTAATTATATTGAGAAAGATATTCTTTAATCTATATAAGAAGATTTATTTATGTTTAAATAATAATATTTAAAGGTATTTTAAGTAAAGTAGGTTAATAATTGTATTTTATACTCTACATTTTTATATATTTATATAAATAACTATAGATTGATATTAATTCTAATTTGATTACATGTCAAAATATATAAAATAATTTTAATAATTATTTGTATTTTTAGATTTTTTTATAACATTTAATAAATTTAAGTTTAAAATGGATTTGTAGTTAATATATATAGTTTGAGTGGGCTTAATGGTTAAGAACATGTGTTTCCTCATAAGAGATCATAAGTTCAAATCCAGAGGGGGGTAGGGTATGTATATCTTTGTAGACTTTCCCAGTCAAATCGTTGTTATTATTATTATTATTTTGACCGTATCTAAACAAAATGAGATTATTTTACACTTAAATGTGGAAGAAATATGTCATATGTACATCATGAGTGTAATGTATATAAAAATATGCTAAAATGAACAGAAAGGTGATCCAACGAAACTAGTACAAAACCAAAGTTAATTTTCCAATTAAAAAAAAATAAGTGCACAATAATTTTATGTTGTTTTTTAAATTCTTAATAAATTTGAGATTGAGATGAATCTATGTCAAATGATAAAAATTCTTCAATGTTATGAGAAATCTATCATATCCTCTTCATAAAAGTTGGTATTTCCCCATTATAAGTATGGTTATGATTAGGTATCTAATATACAAGCACAAGACAAGTAACATGAAAGATAAGAGGCTTCCTAAGATTCATTCAAATTCTAGTCAAAGCCACTTACATCTTAAAAAAGGTCGGCATACAAATTCCAAGTCTCAACTAAATAATTGGAGAATAGAGAAGGAGCTCACTTTTCAAAATATTGATACCATTAAAAATACTATCACATCTAAATTTAAGAAAAAATTTGTGGTGTGACAAAAAATTAGAGGATAAGATAAAATTAAGATACTATAAATAGGTCATTAACCCTAATCTAAAATATCAAAAGTATTTTTTTGTTATAACTAGCGTAAAGAAGAAAATCAACATTCTCTTGAGCTTCATAGTGAAAGAGGGCATTGGACAATTCCTAAAATGTTGTGGAATGAAATAACTTGTCATCTTTGTCATACTAAGAAGGTGGATGATGAAAAACACTTTCTCCTAAAACATCATGTGTGTGCTTACATTTAATCTCAATTTCAAAATATTTGTAACAATACCGACCTTTGTGACCTTTTAACTCATCAAAACTATGGAGATTTAGGAAAACTTATCTCCAATCTTTTCAAAAGTATCATTCTACTATAACTAGCATAAAGAAGAAAATCAACATTTCTAAAACAAGAATGAACTCATGAGTTCCATAGTGAAACAATGCATTGGACAATTTCTAAAACATCATGGGACAAAAGAATTTATCATACTTTTCATAATAATAAGGCGGAGGATGAAAAACATTTTCTCTTATAATGTCCTGCTTATGCTCACATTAAATCTCAATTTCAAAATATTTGTAAGAATATCAACCTTCATAACCTTTTAACTCATCAAAACTATGGAGATTTGGAAAAGATTCTCTCCAATTAGAGAAATAAAATTGTGAAGTAAACCAATTATTTACTTATTATTTTTTTTAAGGTTTGATAAACCAACTTGGTCTCAATAGACGACATCGCATCATCATTATCATTAGATAATAAATATTTTATGAACATGCTATGCAAACCTTTTTAGGTTTGCACATATGCCACGATAAAAATCAATGCAATGATTTATGTGTTTTGGTAAAGCATGTTGGGTGGTGAAAACACACACCTTGCAATTACAATATGAGGGAAGTTTCTCAAGCATTTGACTTTCCATATCCCTGGAAATGAATGAGAATTTCATGTTTAAATATGGAACCCTTGAGGTGCTTCAAAAGACTTGTAACCATTTCTCCATTGTTGGTTGAGCAATAAAGAGATATCATTGCCTCCTTTTTGTCCGTCTTTGTTGTTTACTTATGTTTATTTTTCTCTCTATTCTATAGCAACTCTTTGTTGTTTACTTATGTTTATTTTTCTCTCTATTCTATAGCAACTCGTTTTCTGCAGGCTTGATCCCAACAAGTGGTATCAGAGCATATGGTTGCTGGACATCTACACAAAGGAGAGTTTGATGTCAAAGAAACCATATTTGTAACTATGTTTGTGTGGAAGGAAGAGCCAAGGGTGTACCATTTGCAATTTCGAATTGTGAAGACGCACGAAGGTCTGGAGAAAGGCCACGCGGAGGACAAGGAGACCTGGAGAAATGTCGAATCTTTTTTATTGAAGTCTCTGGTTCTCATCGTTGAAAACTCCTGGTTTGTTGGGCCGAGGAGTGAATATCATATCGTCGAACGTTGGTAAAAAGGGCCGAGAAGAGGAGACCAAAACATGTACGGCTTGAGCAGAGGAGAAAAAAATGTCGGAACCTTATTCGTGCAGAGGAGTAAGGCCGAACGATTTGTTGGTTCATGGGCTAAGGGTCGACAAAAAGAAAATAAATATTCATAGTTGATTTCCTGGAGGTATTCGAAAAGCTGAGGCGCATAAGAGTCGAGGGCCGACTTGAAGTTGAGGGTGCTAATTGTTGGTGCGTAAAGAGTGAGTGGATGTAATTCAAAGCCGATTGCAAGTGGAGGCAATTGTTTAGAAACCCTACTCATTGGGTGGAGTTCGTGTTGGAGCCGGGGGTGGAGGGGGCTAAGTACTATCCAAGCATCTTTTTGGAGGTACAATTTATTTTTTGAGTTTAGATTTGTTTTTATAATTTTGAATTGGATGAAGTTTGTGTGCATAATGGAGAAAATGACAAACATAAGTTTAAAGTAGAGTTAAAAATTTAATTATATGTAAATGAGTTTACGACTATAAGACCCGGTTAGGCATGCATACCTCAAGTTTGAAATTTCATTGGTAAAGTCTAGATGTAGACTTAGGTGATAGCATGCGGTATTCCCAGATACCCTAACTTTGAGGGAGGTTTGGATGGATTTGGTCATGGGAAACCCCAAGTCAAGGGGGGGAATGTTAGAAAAACTTGACTCGGTAGGTCAATAGTCATGGTTTTGGGCACATGGTTTTGGTATCCCGTGGTTTTAGAGCCCATGGATTGCATGTAATGAATCCTTTAAAATGGCTTAGGATACTCCATTGAAATTATCCTAGAGGTGAGGGGTGAAGGCTCACTTGGCTAGCTTGGCCGGATTTGGTCAAGGGAACAAATATTTATATCTTTGTTGGTTATGGTAATGGAATTAAGGGATGTATATTGTGGGATCCAACTTCCCACAAAATCATCATTAGCATAATATGTACATGGAATACTCAAAAGTTGTTCAAGATCGCAAAGGGGGATTTGTTTGCAAACTTAGAGAATCATTGTATGGTCGAAAGGTACTTAAGAAATGGTAAAAGATGTTTGAATCCTTCATGTGAGCCAAAATTTTTACTAGAAGTGAGTATGATCATTGTGTTTACTTCAAAAGTTTCAATGGCATATTCATTATCTTGGTGTTACATGTTGACAATATGTTTGTTGCAAGAAAAGCATGGTTGAGATCAACAGGTAATGGCTTAGTTGGTCAAAAAGTTTTAGATGAAATATCTAGGAGAAACAAAACAAATCTTGGGCATAGAAGTATATAGAGACGAGAAAAATGGTAAGTTGTGGTTGTCACAAGTCTATGGGGAAGATACTAATGAGGTTCAATATGAACATTGTGAAACCTGTAAATATCCCTTTAGATTTCCATTGTAAGTTTTATTCAAGTTTATGTCCTAATAGTAAGGAAGAAAAAGATTATATGTCTCATGTACCATATGCGAATACATTAAGAAGGTTGATGTTTGAGATGGAATGTTCAAATATTTCACATGCAGTTGGTGTTGTCAGTGGACACATGGCAAAACTAGGTAAAGAGCATGGAAATGGGTGCTTCGATGTCTTAAAAGCATAAAACTAGGTAAAGAGCATGGAAATGGGTGCTTCGATGTCTTAAAAGCATGAGTATCACCTACAGTGGTTGCAATGATTTAGTCTGTGGTTATGTTGATTGACGAGATTTGGACAAGAGAAGATATGCCTCAGGATTGTCTTGCATGAATGCAAGGATCTATTGGGTAAGTTTGGACAAGTATATGATAAAGTGTTTTGTGGTGGTCAAAGCATTGTGCATTTGACTAACAATCCAACATATCAAAATTGGACAAAGCATCGATTTGTAAGACGGGTTACCGATGGAGGTGGAGTGTTCCATACTAGAGAAAACTGTGTAGACATGTTCACGTAACCAATATTGTTAGAGAAGTTGTGGTGGTGTTTGGTTTCTCTTGGCTTGCAGGAAAGGTGACGATTGATTCGTTGGGCAAGGTATCAGGAAAATTGTTGTCAAGGTGGAGATTGTTGGGTGGTGACAACACACACCTTGCAGTCACAATACAAGGGAGATTTCTCAAGCATTTGGCTTTCCATATCCCTGGAAACGCTTGCAAATTTCATGTTTAAATATGGAAGCCTACGAGGTGCTTCGAGAGACTTGTAACCATTTCTGCAATGTTGGTTGAGCAATAAAGAGATAGCATTGCCCCCTTTAGGTTCAAGTTTGTTGTCTGCTTTATTATTCCTTTTTTCTATGTTCTATATTAACTCGTTTCTGCATGCTCGATCCCAACAAATCAATGCAATGATTTATGTATATTAAGTATTTGGCACACATGTAATGATGATGATGACAACTTTTAACCTTTTTTATATCAATTTAGTATATAAAAACCACAATCATCTAAATTAAAAAAATAAACTATAAAAAAAATAAAAATAAAAATAAAAAAATTTCATAATTACTCATTTAAACATTAATTAAAAAACTAAAAAATTAAAATTCTATTATTACTCATTTAAATATAAATACAAATTTAAATTAAAAAATTCCACACTTCATTTAATTATTATAATCTAAAATTTCATAAACCAAATTGTAATTACACATACTACTCTAAACACATTAAAAAACAACTTAGGAACTTAGTCTTTAATCTTTTCTAATTTATATAAATTAGATACACCCTTATAAAAATACATATAGAAGAATCCATATATAAATTTAGTTGTGCAACGTACGAGAGAATGTTACTTTCACAACTCATATATACCCTATATTATATTTTTTTAATTGATAAAAGATAAATAAGCTTCAAACTTTTATTTCACTGTAAGTATTTTCACATGTAAAAACATTTTAGACATTTCCAAACCTCACACAATTTTATCAAAAAAATATATTTTACATGAAAACATCTTATTAAAATATCAACTATAAAACTTATGATTGCTTACCATGATGTTCCACTTCCAACCGTGCACTCTATTCTTGTATTTAGAAAAATATTCTAAATAGCAAAATTGTTTAATCTCAATGACAAATACTTATGGGTTCAAACTTGAGATAGATAGATGCATTATGCAGACGCTTACCGTGGCAATGGCAGTACCATCTTCTCCGACCAAGGTACCTATGCCATCCTCTTATCATTACCATTACAAGAGCAATCCTTCCAAGATGGACATAATTGGCAGTGATGCTGCCGCTAGATTTTTGCATCCGAAAACCAATCTCCGTTTAAGCATTACCATCACAGCTGCTTGCACTTCTGTGAGATTAGATCCCACACAAAACCCTAAGGATCATTACGAAACCATGAACGGTTTTTCTGCCTTAGCTGAGAAAATGGGGTCATTGCAGGAAGTATATGCCTTCGACTACCTGTTGGGAATTCAGGAAAATTCCCATGCTAATGCTTATGCTTCTCTTTTGCAGACGTGTGCCAACATCAAAGCCCTTGCAGAAGGGAAACAAATCCATACCCACATAATTGTGAATGGAATGGAGCAAAACACTTACTTGGCCACTGAACTGATAAACATGTATTGCAAATGTGAGAATCTGGTGGATGCACGCAACGTGTTCGACAAAATATGTGAGCGGAATAAATTTTTGTGGACCACAATGATTGGAGGATATGTGAGGCGAGGCTATAATGAAGAAGTTCTTGAGCTTTATTACCAAATGCGAGGGGATGGCTTGCAGCCGGACCATTTTATTTTTCCAAAGGCTCTCAAAGCATGTGCCAACTTAGAGGATTTGCAACAGGGTATGGAGATTCATGGTCATATAATTAAAAGTCGACTTCATTCCAATGTTCACGTGGAAAATGGTTTGCTGGATATGTATATCAAATGTAATACACTAGATTATGCACACAAAGTGTTTGACAAAATGTCTCAAAGAGACGTTGTTTCCTGGAATATGATGATTTCGTGTCATGCTCAGAGAAGTGAGGTTGAAGAGGCACTGAAGCTCTTTCATCAAATGCAACTGGAAGGCAATAGGCCAGATGAGATCACATGGAATGCTTTGATTTCGGGCCATGCCCAGAGTGGGTATGGTAATGAGGCTTTGAAACTGTTTTATGAAATGCAACAATCTGCCGATGTACAGCCAACTGTTATTTCGTGGAATGCCATCATTGCAGGCTATGCACAAAATGAGCATTATAGTGAGGCCTTAAACTTCTTTAGCCAATTGTACCTTGCTGGTGTTAAACCGAGTTCGGTGAGCGTTGCATGTGTTCTATCTGCAATTGCCCCTTTAGCAGATTCGCAACAGGGCAAGGAGATCCATGCCTACACAATTAAAAGTGGACTGGAGCAAGATGTTCTTGTAGGGAATGCCCTGATAGACATGTATGCCAAATGTGGAATTTTGGATGATGCACGGAAAATGTTTGATGGAATGCCTCAAAGAGATGTGTTCTCATGGAATTCCATGATTGCAGGTTATTCCCAGGCTGACCAAGCTGACGAGGGCATTAAACTTTATCATGAAATGCAGCAATTGGAAGGAGTAGAACCTAACATCATCACATGGAATGGAATGATTGTGGGGAATGTCCAGAATGGTCATTGTGAGGAGGCCTTGAGACTTTTTCATGAAATGCAACTAGTAGGCAAAATACCTGATTCAGTCACTATTTCCAGTGGGCTTTCAGCATGTGCACAGTTGGCAGCTTTGCAAGTGGGCAAAGAGTTACATGCCTATGTGATTAAAAGTAGATTAGAATCACAATGTGCTGTTGGGAGTGCCCTTGTGGCTATGTATTCTGGTTGTGGACAAATTGAAGATGCACGAAGCGTGTTTGACAATATGTCTCGGAGAGAATTGTTCTCATGGAATGCCATGATATCAGGTTATGCAAAAAATGGATATGGTGATCATGCATTGAAGCTTCTCCAGCATATGCAAATGGCAGATGTAAAGCCAAACTCTGTGACAATGGTCAGCATTCTGCCTGCATGTGGTGAACTAGCAGCGTTGCAACGGGGAAAGGAGATCCACAATTACATATTAAGAAGTGGATTTGACTTGGGTGTTTTTGTGTGGAATGCCCTCATAGACATGTATGCCAAATGTGGGAGTCTAGATGATGCATGCCATGGGTTTGACAAAATGTCTCAAAGAGATATTGTATCATGGAATGTAATGATTGCAGGATATGGTATGCATGGCCGTGGCAAGGATGCTGTGGAACTCTTTTGGAAAATGCAACAATCAGGCATGAAGCCAGACCAGATCACGTTCACTTGTCTGTTGTCAGCATGTAGCCATGCAGGCCTAGTGGATCAAGGATGCCAATTCTTTGATTCCATGAGTAAGGATCATCATATTATCCCTGGTGAGGAGCATTATGCCTGCATGGTTGACCTTCTTGGCCGAGCTGGACATCTGGATAAGGTGCAAGAGTTCATCAAGAAGATGCCATTAGAACCTAGTATTGAACTGTGGGGGGCTTTTCTAGGTGCATGCAGAATCCATTGCAATGTAGAACTTGGAGAATATGCGGCATACCATCTTTTCCAGAGAGAACCTCAAAATGCTGCAAATTATGTGCTGCTCTCAAATATTTATGCTGCAGCTGGCAGGTGGGATAATGTAGCAAAGGTGAGAAAAATGATGAAGGACAGGGGCTTGAAAAAGCCTCCCGGATACAGCCAGGTTGAGGTTAATAAGAGAGTGCATTCGTTCCTTGTGGGAGATATTTCACACCCTCAAATTGAAGAAATCTATGCTACATTGAAAGATCTAGGTAAGCAGATCAAGAAGGCAGGGTATGTGCCTGATACAAACTTTGTGCTGCATGATATTGGGGAACGAGAGAAAGAGGATGTTCTTTGTGGCCATAGTGAAAAGCTTGCAATTGCTTTTGGGCTTATGAAAACAAAGCCGGGTACCCCTCTCTGCATCATAAAAAACCTACGAATATGCGGTGACTGTCACACAAGCACCAAGTTTATATCCAAAATTGCTGACCGAGAAATTATTGTGAGAGATGGGAACCGATTCCATCATTTCATAGAGGGGATGTGTTCTTGTGGGGATTATTGGTGATGCCCATTTACATATGCTAGTTTTTACATATATTATTTCCTTTGGCTTTAGAGCCCAATGATGGGCATCAAATAACTTGCAAGGGATTGAAAAGAGGTGGGGAAGAGGGTGGAGGAGGAAGATGAACTAAACTCTGATGCCAAACCACACCCTGTGAATTTAACAGAGGAGAGGGATGAACTAAATTCTAATCCCAAGTCACACCCTCCACAATTCAAAGTTGGGCCATTGTTAGGGGTATAATCTAGAAAAACCTTATGAACGTTATTTAATATCAGTGTGAAGGGAAAGAAAGGCCTTTTCCCAAGCAAGCATAGGAGGCAAGGGAGATGTCTTCAAGTTGTAATATAGGACTTGTATAGGTGTCAATCTGGGGCACGCAAGGCAATATCAGATCCTAATGACATAACACACCAAATTGAGGATAGGCGTAATATCTTCTTAGGATCTTTAATAAGTCCTAATATCTTAAGATCTCTAGTAAGTCTTAGAACACTATAACAAGAAGAAAGTAAGCGCATTAAAAACCGTGTATGATGAAAAGAATAAGGAAAAATTATCATTACCTTTCGATGGAATGTCATGTCTTATTTCTTTGTAATTTATGCAATGCAGCATGTTTCAAGTCTGTGGCTTTGAGAAAGATTTAAACTGTTATTTTGCATTGATGCTGATCTAATTCTCTCCCAGCAAGTTCAACTTTCTTGACTTCAAACCATCTCATAGGATATTCCAACACAATCTATGCCAATTCTTCATCTATTTCTTCGAATCCCAAATTTCATTATCCAAATCTTAGTTACAACTTCACTTTCAGAAATCACTCCTGGTGGAAATGGGCAGTGTGGTTCACTAATAGCATTGATTTCTCTACATACCAATCATTCTAAGTCCATGTGTAATTAGTGAGGAGGGGTCCTTCCATTTATTAGTTTCTGGTGCTGCTCCTTTTATTCCAAGAAGTTGATTGAGGATAAATGATCCTCCATTTTTGGCTGGTTCCTTTTCTGGGCTTACCATTTAGCCCTCAATTCCCAATATTGAGTATGGGTATTAAAAATTTCTAAAAACCATGTGCCGCACCTTATGCTTGTTCCAATCCTATGATTGGCCTTGAATCCTAAGTCACATTCCTTGTAATATAGTGCTTCTTCAACTTGGCCCGTGTTATCGCACAAGTTGTAGGTTGGGCAAAACCCGACCCAACCACCAAAATGGCGACGACTAAGAGAGCACCTACCCACTGTCACCTTAGGCAAGTGTTCCCGTCACTTTAGAGATGATAGAATCACCTCAAGGGGGGAATCCTGGTAACCCTAGGGGGAAATGAGATGGAAAATGTGATGTATGAGTGGAAGCCCCTATAGGTCAAGTTGCCATGTGTGGAGAAGGGCTTGAGTAAGGTCTTGATGGTAGCCAAGGGTTGCCAAGAAGTAGTAGACTTTGCAAATGTTGATTGTACCTGCCCGAGACACAAGGAAAACAAAGATACGAGCCCAAGTATATGGTGGACAAGCAAGTTAAGCTTCTTGTCCCTTATTGCAGCAGTTAGTAACAGTATATATCAACAATGAGATGGCACAATTAGCTGCTAAAACAAGTGCTAGAAGTTAAGTAAATGATGCAAGAGATAAAGTAGTAAAACACTAGTGAAACTCAAGATTGAGCAAGATACTAGCACAAAAGGTAAAGTTGTAGTAAACACTTTTTGCAGAGATATAAATTAGCCTTATGGCTGTAACAAACAAGTTATTACAAAAAAGAAGTCAACCACCAAAACTTGCCAACAATCCACCCAAAAAGTGTGCTAAGACTAGTAGATTATAGGGGTAGAGTTTTAGCAACTTTTGACAGTTGGTTTGTGAGTTATTAAGATATTTTCTTTAGGGTTCCCGCAGCCCTAATTGTTTTAGATTTAAGTTGTAACAGCAGCAAAAAAAACTTGGAGAAACAAAACGCCCTAGTGGCTCAAAGGTGCCTTAAGCACAAATATCACTTTCCAATTAGACAATCTCAAAATTCCAAAATTTTGCGTTTACCAATGCAAGATTTTATTTCTCCGATGCAATTGAACTAATGCCTCTAACCATTAGGTAAATGGAGTCTCTTGATCAAACAAATTGGATGAGTTACTTCCTTGGGGGTGTAAACCCGTTTACTCCCCAAGGCAAACTCTAATCAACAAGAAAAACCTAGGATGGTGTAAACCCTTTTACTCCTCCTAGTATCCTTTGCACAATAGATTATTTCAAACAATAAAAATGGACTTGGAGGGGGATGTATGCCCTTATACTCCCCAATATATCATCACATTAAGCTTACAACCAAGAAAAGAGAACAATAACCATGAAATCCTTACCAAGTTGAAGTATTATCAAGATGAAACCCTAATTCACCAAGCAAATTCCACCATAAGCAAGAAAATAATCCTCCAAGAGAGCTAGTGCATCATCCATCCATCCAATAGCAAAGAGAAACAACAACAAATAGCATAAGAGATAGAGATTGCCCAAGGAGAGCGAAAATTTCAACCGTGCCTCTCACAATGGGAGAGATATGTTATGAAATGAGATTCACATGATCTCTATTTATACAAAATGTCTTAAACATAGTTTGTCCACTTAGCAAGGGTAAAACATAAGATAAGGAGTCAACAACCCTTATCTTACCCCTTGCATCAAAATNNNNACAACCCTTATCTTACCCCTTGCATCAAAATAATATTAAACAATTGATCTTTAAAATTCACTTTTGCACAAAGGAAACCCTAAAGTAAGATAACATCATCCCTTTAGGGGACGTTTTGGCACTTGAGCAAGTCGTTGGAAAAAAGATGGAAGTCATTGGGGCTCTTTGAACCTCCTCATCATGTGCTAATCCTTCTCCAAGCCTCATCTGGTGAAAATATGCCAAGTGTCAATGTGTACCTCCATCACCATCAAACTTTATCCCCCCTCATGACGTCAACCCTCAAGGAGGTGATGTTTTGCCTCTCCTAGGCAAGTCCTTTGGGTGCTAGTGGCTAGGTTAGGCCCATCATGATGTCTTCTAGGCCTCCAAAGGCACGTCT
>CBVK0100184579.1:0-18472 GCA_900067695.1 Picea abies
AGAGTGTCGACTACCACAAAAATTGAGTCGTGTCTCCTTGCCATCAGTGGCAATCCAATAATGAAATCCATTGAAATAACCTCCCATTTCAATTCTAGAATAGCGTGTGGCTGTAGTAATCATGTTGGATGTCTATGTATAGCCTTTACCTACTAACATTATAGACATTTGGCCACGTAGTTAACTATGTCTGCCTTCATTCCCTTCCAGAAGAATAAGGGTTTTAAGGTCTTCCCTCATCTTCATGACTCTTGGGTGAGCCTTGTACACTGCTCTATGAGCCTCATTTAGGATGAAACTCCTCAACTCATCATTTGGTGGTAGATAAATTTGATTTTTAAATCTTAGTATTCCATCGTCATCCAACGTAAATCCTTCAAATCTTGGTACCATCATTGTGTTTTGTCTAATAAAATCCTTGACCTCCTTATAACAATCATCGTCGCACTGTAAAGTTAGAATATTTTCACGTGGATTCGTCTAAAGAGGCAACATTGAAAATATGCAAGCTCTCTGACTCAATGCATCTGACACTCGGTTCACCATTCCTTTTATGTAATAAATCTCGAAATCGTACTCGCTAAGAAATTCTGACCAATGTTGTTGTCATGCGTTTAGGTCACTTTGCGTAAAGATGTGTTGTAGTACACAGTGGTCCATCTTTAGTTCAAAATTTTTCTAACAAGGTAGTGTCTCCAAACCCTAAAGGAATAAACAATTTCTAGCAAATCCAAATCATGCGTCCCATAGTCCTCCTCGTGCCTTTTCAAATTCCTCTAAATGTAAGTAATCACCCAACCATCTTGCATCGAGACTCCGCCTAAGCCTTCCTTAGATGCACCAGTGCACACCAAGAATTCCATGTCCATGTCAGGGATATTCAGTATCGCTTTCGTTGTCAATAGCTCTTTGAGCCTCCGAAATGATTTCGTGCAATTATCGGTCCAAACAAACTTCTTGTTCTTCTTATGTAATTCTGTAATTGGATTTACTATCTTCAAAAATCCCTCGATGAACTATCGATAGTATCCTGCTAAACCCATGAAGCTATGCATTTTCAAGACATTTGTCAGCATATGCCATTCCATAATAGCCTTTACCTTTGCTGGATCCACGACGATACCCTCATCGGAGATGAAATACCCTAAGTATTGAATCTTTGATTGATAAAACGACAATTTGGACAACTTCCCATACAATTTGTGCTCTCGCTTACACTGTAGTACCAAGCGAAAGTGCTCATCATGCTCCTTCATCAATGAATTAATGGAAAAACTTGGAAAAGTACTCAAAAAACACACCGTTCATCAAACTCATAAATACCTCAAGGGAATTTGTCAATCCAATGGTAAAACAATAAACTCGTAACATCCAAACCTCATCTTAAAGGTGGTCTTAGGGATTTCATCCCCTTGATCTGTAACTGGTGATACCCTGGTTGCAAATCGATCCTTGAAAACACCATCACACCATTCATCTGATCGAGCAGATCATCAATCCTCAAAAACAAATATTGATTCTTAATCATTGCCTTGTTCAATTGATGGTAGTCAATTTAGAGTCTCCACGACCCATCCTTATTTCATATGAAAATAACAGGCACACCCCACAGTGACTCCCTCAGACGTATAAGTCCTAGGTATAACAGCTCCCTCATTTGCATTATCAACTCCTGTAACTCTGGGGTTGAAATATGATAAGGCATTCTTTCTATAGGTTTAGTCCCCAGTTTTAGGTCTATGGTAATTTCAATTCCCTCTCTAGAGTCATCCCAGGTAATTTCCTCAAGGAATATGTCTGCAACTCTCTCACCACCAGAAGGTGTTCCAAACCTTTTGTTGCTCCCTTTTTGTTTAATGCAAGGATCACATACAACTTACACCCCTTACGCATGCTCTTTCGTAGCTGCAAGGAAGAGATGAACCTTAGGAAAACTCCCTGGTTTCAACCTACAATCACACATCTCTATCCCTCATCATCGACCAAGCTCAACCATTTCGTCCTACAGTTGAGTATTGCCTCATGCAATTCCATCTAGTCCATACCGATTACAACATCATGAGATACTAAGGTCATGACATATAGGTTGGCGATGTTGACAAATTCTCCCAGGCTAAAGGTACAACCTGTAACCTTTCCTCCAACCTTCTGGTTGGCTCCTAGAGCCATCTCTACAAAGATAAACTCATCATGTTCGACTGCCTTTACCTTAATCCTTTTTAGCATTGCACCAAATATGCAACTCTTGGTAGCTCCGGGATCTATCAATACTAAGGGTCTGGTCAACAATGGTACCTGATGTCTCGAGCACAATTGATTGGTGCTTTGCCAAGTGGTTATTCACCACTGCATGAATCCATTGGGCCTTGACCAAATATCCCATGCTAGTGGGTCCAACCAATCCAGATGCTCTAGTCCTCTCCATGGGGCAGTCATGCTAGTAATTTGTCTCTCCACATTCCAACACACTTTCTTCGGTCTAGTAATCTTGGTACCTAAAGTAGAAGCTGAATCCTAACATTAAGGCCCAATACAAATTTTTTGACCTTAAATTTCTTGGCAAATGGGTGCTGAGCATACCGAAACAAATCCAACAACGAGCCTCGTACTTGGGAACCATACGAATTCCCTGTCGCAAGGTGTTGAACTCATTGAGATGATGCTCAATGAATTCCTCTGATAGAACCCACTCTTAGAACTGTTCCTCAAACAGTTCCCATGACACATTTTCGATGACCATGTTCAAATGCGGTAGGAGTGTCTTCCACCAAAGAAGAGTGCTCCCCTTTTGCTGAAAGACCACCATGTATACCTTCATGTTGGAGGTATAGTCATGAAGCACAAATCACATCATCATACTCTCCAACCATGTCGTGGCGACTGTGTTGTCCGAGGCACCAAAGAACTCAAAAATTTGACCTTCTCGATTTCTTAGCGAATACTAAGAGTATAGGTTGGGTGCACTGTGGACCCTCCAGGGTATAGGTGCCCTGGCCTTATCTCAGTACATATGGTGAATCAAGGGCTCCGACAATCTCTGGAAGGACCTTGTCAAGCCATCATCATCCCTTACAAAAATCGGCTCCAGCTCAAGGACTTCTTCTTTCCCTTGGGGGTTAGACTTCGAAGGTGCAGGCACCTCTGGAGGCATCACACCTCCTTCCATGACACCATGCCATGAACCTTTGTGGTGTCCTCCAATCAATATCATCGCATGGATATGTTAAGGTTTTAATTATCACTAGGTTAAAAATTAAGGGTTTATTGCAGTGGAAATCCTGACGATCCATAGTCGTAGGGTTGAACCCACTCTGATACCATATGTAATGAACCCCCTTCGTTACAACTACAAGCGAAGCCAAAAGTGAAAAGTATATTTATTTTTTTAACAGGACGATAAGAACGATTACAACTAAACAACACATCTTATGGAGAGCATCATGCCCGTAGAACAAGAAACAAAAAACTATGACTCCACACACAAGCACAAGAGCAACTGGGCGAAACATGTGTAAAACAATAAGGAGAAATGACTACCCGCCCGACACAAAAATTACCATGCCTATAAGCTAAGGGAAAACATCCCCATCCTGACCCAATGGCCTCGATGACTAGTTAACTAGAACCTTGGTGGTGGGCAACCAAACACATGAAGGCATTCGACCCATGCACCAATAGCAAACTTACAACGATCAACAATAATCACACGGAAGGCACAAAGTCCAACCAAGTTATCATTTGCCTCTATCAAATATGGCGCACCATGATCCCCTCATCAAGACACATGACGTCCCCAGGCGATAGGTGCGACGATAACCCTAGCACCACCTAACCTATCCGGACCAAGGACTCCAGATGAATCAAACTCGCTAGGAGCCGAGTTACTGAAAAGAGGACTACACCCACACCCCTAGCAACAGATCAACAAGATGCATGATAACACTCAAATTAAATTGCATGAAGGACGAGAGGATTCTTGTTTCCTACAAGGCAACCTGTGGTGTAACGACAAGACCAATCACCCCTTCCATCTCGACCTAAGGAGCAAGGTGCATAACTACCAAAATAACTAAAGGCTATTAAAGGTTTTAGTTGATACATCTACTAAACTCTCGTCCATTAATCTCGCGCAAGATAATCAACCATTACACTTACAACGTTTATGTCTAATAACCATATTAACCCACCATTTCACCTCTTCTTAACAGAAGATAATCCTATTACGTTTAATAAAAATCAATAAACCCTAAAACTTTTCCATATTTTAACATTAATAATTATTATTTCCTTTATATAACAATTCTACTTTTTATTTTCTTCAAGTACAATTTAGTTTAACGGATAAGTTATTTAATGATTAGGGGTATGTTAAATATTGACTAAAAGTTTGATTGTAAAGAACGGTGTATGTGAAATTATTCACCTTAGATAAGGCAATATTAGTTCATATAAACTAAACATGACAGTATTGAACTGGAAACCAACATGCTAGTTGTAGAGGGGTTTACCTTTTTCACTTAATTCTAAAAAAAAACCTATCTTCTCTAGAACACGAATTGACCGGAAGGAGGCACTCAGAAATCAATGGATAAATCATGTAATAACAACAATCATTGTCAACAAATTCATAAAGATGAAATGATATTAACTTTGTAATAAAATGCCATTTAAGAGGCCATTTTCTTTGGTTGAATGTCTCTCAAATTTAACAACAATCTAAGGAATAGTTTGATACTGGGATAATTGTATTCCAACATTAAGTTTGATTGGGAGTTTGGATTGATATTTGTTTATTTTATTTTATTTGGGTTGTCTGCCTATTAAATGTTTTAAGTCTATTAAACTATTCACTGGATAATTCTAAATTCTCTAGCTATACACAACCTACCTAGCATTTCCACAAAATCGTTGTTATATACAAAATATAATCGTTGTCTAAATTACGTCTTCCGCTGAATCTATTGGTCAACTATTGAAAAAACTATAAAATACAATAATGTTGTCTAACATTTATTTATGAGAAACACTGTATGTCATTCACTATTATTGAAATCGTTGTTAGACACATGGAAATGCATAAATTGGTTGTCTGTATCTATATATTCACTGGTTGTACAAAACACAACTACCTACCCAATTCATTGTCTGTGTAACTATACCGCATCGCTGCGTGTCAGACATTACTATTAAAAAAAGGGTGTTGTCAGAACTTTATATGGGTACGATTTGGTTGTGTTGTAGCATTAAGTAAACAAGGCTTACAATAAAATTCGCATACAATGTTAAAACACATTCAATATAAAACACATACAATATTAAACACGTATACCATATAAATTCGCACACAATATTAAAACGCATACAATATTAAAAGGGAGATAAAACTGAAACATATTTACATAGGTGGGAAGTCGTTGCATAAAATTTGGCTACCTACTAAAATGATAATACGACAACAAAAAAAATGTGGCCAAGCCATCCATGGGTTGTCCACGAAGTGGGTAGCCAGCTGTGAATCCTGGGCGAAGTCGCAACCACTAAAACTGAAACCAACATAATAAAATAGCTATCTATTGCTATCCTTTAATGGAAACAATAGACTAATTAGCTGTATAAACTTTTGATAAAATAAAACGCTGTGGAAATATGCAGGAATACACTGCTTTTCTATGCATTTTCCACGCTATACAAAAAACTATATCACTGTCGTCCAATAGGGATAATCATTGCTATGTTGTAAATGACATCGCAGGTATGATTCCATTAGCTCACATTATGAATCCATTTAAGTTCACAATACACTCTATTAAATTCGTAGTAAGATTCGTAGGTAAAAATTCTATTAATATATGCAATCTCTCTATCATAAGAGCACTATCGAAATTTACTGTCAACATAAAAAATTGTCAAACGCATTCAATAGGAAAAAGGTAGTCACTGACTTCAGAAGGATAATTTTTCTCTCAAGGTAATACATTGCAGAGGGAGAATGTAGGCTAGATGTAAGATAAACGTGGGGAAAAATAGCCTTCAAATATATTAAATGCATAGGGAAAATAGTAGTCCAACAAAGGTAAGGGTTGTCAGCAAGAGGACAAACACATGCTAAAATTGTTCTTATTTAAAATAAAGTGTAGAAGTAAATCATAGGGAACGGACATGAATAAGGCACATGATAGCTATTTTCCAGAAGAGAAATGCCCATCTGTTAACAATAACAAGAAATGGGGGTAGATGAATGACATCTATCCTTCACTCCTCATCCACGCACAGAAAAGAAGGGGACTATAATCTATAGGTCGTTGTGCATCGAAGTGACGACTGTCGATTCGGCTCATGGCTGATTGCTCAGGTGTGGACTAACGAAATAGGGATGAGGATGAAGTAAAAAAATCACAACTCTTCACCACAATAAACAAAACCAAAGGACAATCATGACATTCAAGGATTGAATGCCAAGGGAATCAATTCAAGAAGTGAGCTTACGACTATGGAGAAATTTAAGTTCTCGGTTGAAATGCTAAGTCAAACATTTTTTTTACCCAATTAAAAGTACAAAAATGAAAGCGTAAGATATAATAATAATCTACCATGCACAATAAAAGTAAGTGTATCATATCCCAAGTCATCCGCTCTGAGTCATTGTCCCGCGCGCTCCATATAGCTCCCGCTTATCGATCGATGAGACTTCACCGGTACCTCCCAGCCAATGCTAGGGGTACTCTTCTTCCCCCTTATCCCCACGAGCCAAAAAGGGGCCAGACACACTAACTAGTGAAAAACTAGCTCCCAACTCACCTCTCAAGGCCGAGCTACCACTCCTCATTGAGCTGGGTATCCCAACTCCCACAGGCTAAGTCAGTCAAGTCTAAAATTCTACAGTGTAATGTTACACATCACAACCGAGATCCATCCTTCTCCTCCTCCCTCCTTTATATAGAATTTCTAAGTCACTTCTTTCCCAAATTCCCATTTAATTTATTGTTCAATAATTTAATTTATAAAAATACTCCTCGTACATGTGTCACCCATCCCCTTCGTTGCACCAGAAATTAATTTCATTAATTATTTAACTACTCCTATTTCCCTCACCCACCTAAAAAAATTCCTATAATCGCTCCTAGGTGTCCTCATATTCCCTTACACATTTTAACGACTTACCCCCTTACTAACTTACTAGTTGAGTTGAATTTATAAAGTTCTTAATGGCAAGATACCTTACTAAGTTAGTCGTTCTGCCTTTTTCCTTAGTTTCCCTTTCAGTTTATGTTTCCCCCTTTTCCCTTAGTTTCCTAATTCTTTTAAACTTCCCTCTTTCCCTTTTCATTTAAAACTCAAATTGGCAAGCGTAGAAAATTCCCCTTTTTCACCTTTTTCTTTTTAATTAATAAATTTTTAATTAGCATATGTAACAAAACAATTATTTTCCCTTTTTTCCTTTTTTTTTAAAAATTTTATCTCCTAAAAGATTTTTATAAATTAATTGATTTACTTACCCTCTTCTCGTCACATGTTTAATGATTATTATTATTATTATTTATTTGTTTATATATATATATATATATATCACAAGATTCACTTAGATCTAGATTTTATTTTCCTCGGCTGGGCAACATTTTATTAGGGAAATTGTTTTAAATCATTCTTATCACATTATTCGTTCTAAGGCCATATATGTTTATTCTCTTATTAATTAACAATGCGATGTGCCCTTCAGGATGCACTAGGTTCTCCAAGGGTGCCACTCACCTCTTTCCATTTTTCTTATGCGACGTGCCCTTCAGGACATAGTACATGCTCCAAGGGTACCACTCGCCTCTTGACTGACTAGGTAGACATAAAAAATCCCTTGAGTCAATACTCTGTCAGGTGATCTTATGGGAGACTAAGGGCCTCTAAGGAAAAAGGCCCCTACCCTATTGCACGCCCCTTAGAATCATCGCAAGCAACTGTCATATTCTTCCCTCACATCATCATGGGTGTTCTCTAACTAGGTAGTTGTTCACCTATAGTTCGAGCCACAACGGGAGTGCTAGTAGGTTGTGGCAGGGTTTTTGTCCACACCTCTCCCTCAACGTCTCTGGTAGTCATGCATGACCCCTCTACTCCACATGTGAGTCCGGTCGACAAGTTATCGTCATCTTGCATCATCAAATAATCATGTCAAAAATGAGATCCATAGTCATAACATCTAATCAGATGCACATATGTCGTATATACAACAATAAAACCCAATATTCCACTCCCTGAATCGATCGAGAGTCCAAGGGTTTCATCGATGCCTCTGCATCCTCGAGGTCCAAAATCCTGCACACTCAGGAGAACCGAGTCAATATCACATGCCTAAGTCAATACAACTAAATAACATATAATCACATCCATAATGCCTCATAATCATAATCAACGACCAATAGTATAATAATTCGGATCACTTGCAAGAAAGTGTCCTCAAAGAATAAGTTCACTCAGTGTGCACAAGAGCGGGATGTTACAAATTTCCCCTCACTCATGTGAACAGGTTCAAGATCAATTAGTTGGAGATGAGAGAATTGGTCAAACTAGTAATGAATTATCTAATTCTGGTAATTTTCTCTCACATTCACCCTTTTATGATGAATATAATTTGGTCTTGGAAAATATCTCATGTTATTTAAAAGAACATATAATGAGAGATGATTTGTTTATTCTATGAGAGGGAATAAAAAAATCATCTCATCTCCTCAATTGTATGAGAGATGATTTGTTTATGCATTTCATCTCCTCAATTCTTCTACATATTATTCCTTATACCTTGATATTTTTTATCATCATGTTATGCAATCATGTGTTCTAGATCACTTTGGAATGAATTATGCACTATATAATCAGGTACACATTAATAGAGATTACTGAATAGAAGATAAAGAGGAAAATAATTCTTCCCATGAACATATTAATTTTTATTCTCATAAATTATCCGTGGGTAAATCAAGAAATGACTTGAAAGAGTCTCAAATTGCATCTTCCATTGATTTATCTCAATTTGTGTTTAAAGAAGGATCTAGATTCTTCCATGATCGATTATTTGAGGTTGAAAGGTATAATCAACCAAATACTATTACCAATGGTGATTATTCAAAAATGTTTCTTGTTCCATTTAGTTCACCTCAAATAGTTAATCTTGAAGTATTTGAGCTCAATGGAAAGTTTCAAGAGAATGGGACACTTCTTTTCTGATAAAAAAATCATGATAAGTTCTCGCAATATTGATCTTACCTTTTTACAAGATTCTTTCCATGATAATATAATACTTTATTCTCATCAGGAATATTTGTCGTATGTGAATTATTTCGAACAATCCCGTGTTAGTAATTTCATGTATTATGATAGGATTGCAGATTAGTTGGAGTATTCATATCTCGAAAATTTTCTAGGGAATGGTAAGATTATCGTCACCTTATCTAGAGATCAAGGAGGTAACTTTGACACACTCATTTTATATCCTTCAGATGGATAAAATATGGAATGAAAGAAAAATTGTCAGGAGGATGGGGCACTTCGGTCTAGGCCGATGGTTATGTCAGGTCCCCATAACTCTCACAAGCTTCACAATCTCATTTTTTCATGTTTTTGTGACCCATATAATGACAAAAATGCAGAATGGCTGGAGGATTCATAAATAAAAAATGTTCAAGGGAATGGTAAGGTCATGCTTGATTTTTTTTTTTTAATGATAATGATTAAGGTATGTATGATGTATTTTTGTCATATTTCGATATACTACCATTCTTGTTACTATTATTTGATTTTGTTTTCATTGTAGGATAATGGAGTTACTCCAATGGATACATTGGAATCATGAATTCACTTAGTATTTTGATTTGTTTAGTAGTTAGAATAGGTTTCCTTCAGTTTTATTTCTTAATTTTTCTTTTTGTAATAATGCAGTTATCAACACAAGTGGGTACACCAAGAGAACTATAATATGAATGTTTTCAGGGAAGTCCACTTTAATAATTTTCTCTCTGCTTTTCGTTGAATATTTATTTTCAAAAACACATTATCATAATTGAAATTTTAAAAAGGAAAGTAAAGAGATAAGTAAATTTGAACTATCATTTCACCTGAATTCAAATCTGACCCAAGGTGCCATGAGTAGGACTGCACTCATCTTAATAAGGATTTTTCTATTTTCTTTTAGTCTCTTTTATTTTTAATAATAATTCTTGGTCAAAGTAACATCTTATGCATCACTATATTAAGAAAAGAACCTACATATACACAAAACTATGAAATTTGTAGTTCTTCCTTTTGATCCTCATTCTCTATGAGAGGTTGGCCTGGTTTTGTTTTGGCCAATTTATTTTTTTTTAAGTTTTTTTTGTTGTTTTGATTTTGTTTTTTTTATGTACTTTTGATTTTCAATCCCTTTAATAAAATTTGATTTTGTTTTTTGTGTGTTTTTTGTTTTCTTTGATTGATTTGAATGAGTTTTCTTCTTGTTTGTCTTTTTGAATCAATACTTTTCTGATCAAAGAGTGATTGTCGAAGGAAACATTTATTTTAAGACTTGTGTTTTTCAAGAAATTTGAAATAGTTCAAGGAGGTCTTGATATTAAGCTATAGCTCAGACAATTGATTTTTAAGTTAATTGTCACTTTCGTTTTGTCCTCAAATTTTCTTTACCAGAGTATTACACCAAAGATGTGGTTTAAATCTTTGACAAGTACGTTGATCTTTAAACTTATTACGCCGTCCCTATTCTTAAAATATCATTTTTAAGTGCTTCCCCATTCTCTAGATGATTTATTAAATGAAATCTAAAATCTCTAAACCATGATAAAACTTGTAGTTTTGAAAGAAAATAAATAAATTATTCACCTGTATTGCAATTAACCTCCAGTGTCACCCTGCTCTCTTTGTCATCAGTAAATCTATAATTGTATTATTATTTAAAATTGGCATAAGAGGGTGGAAAGCACTTATGTGTGGGAAGTGTGTGTAAACCCGTCAGGGTATTGAACAAGCTCCCTGGCAGTGGGTAAATGCACACATGATACCAATACAACTTCATTAGGGTATTGAAAAGGTCTACTGGAAGCAAAGAAATGTCGGGTCGAGAGGTAGCACGTATATTTTTTTAAATTAACTTTTATGGAAGTATAGATCATGTGGATACAACCATTGGATCAAATTAAAGCATTTCAATGGGTTAAATGACATCCCTGCCGAGGCTATGGATGCTCGATGGAAGCAATGGATCTGTCAACGGTATTGAAGTCCTTTTATAAACATTGTGACTCTTTGATTATGAAATTCTTTCAGGTTATAATCCCCTGCAAAGAAAATTCTATTGTCTGGTTATAACATTGAGCTTATCCTAATATTGTATCGTCTCAAAGTGAATTTATTTCAGGCAACTTAAATCCTTTTTCAAGTCTTATTCTTTTCTTCCTGAGATGAAAGATTACCA
This sequence comes from Picea abies, assembly GCA_900067695.1. Lineage (NCBI taxonomy): Eukaryota > Viridiplantae > Streptophyta > Pinopsida > Pinales > Pinaceae > Picea > Picea abies. The sequence goes on from CBVK0100184579.1 coordinate 11,453, forward strand.
GATCAAAGATAACTACTTTTCCCATCGATTCTCCATTTGTTGGGCCCCAACAACCCCCTTCCTTATTTTTAATCAAAATCTAGGGTCCCTCAAAATTTTACTTGGATTCTTCTTTTTTTACCTTTGACTTGATTGGATTGGTATTTGTTTTCTTTGTTTCGAGGTTTGTTTGAGTTTATATTCTTTTCTTTTGTGTTGTTTGAATTTCATGAAATTCAAATGCCATTTCTTTTTTCTTTCTACAAAATTTTGATGTTGATGGACGAGCTTCATAATTTGGGAGTTTGTTATTACATCTTCCTTATTGAATTTATCTGCTATGAGGATGGCTTCGTTGAAGACATAGATTAATAACAATGATTTTACATGAAGAAAGATTATTGTGACACATCTTCTATATGACATTTTTTCACATTGATCAAATTTCAATGAAGGAGAGACGAGCATAGAAATATTAATTATTTGAACGAAAACATCAATTTTTATCAACTGCTTACTTTCGTTTAAATTATGCTTATGTTTTCATCTTTTGCTCATTAGCAAGTTTGATTATTTTGATTAATGGGTTCAATACATCATCATATAATATATTTGTTGGTTTCTCATTTTCAAAACATTTGGTAGGTTAAATTAATTAAATTATTTTGTGAGTTTGCATCTCATTTCAAAATAAAAATAAAAATAATTTTTTTATTTTATTTATCATTTGTTTGATTTTGTGAAAACCCAAAATTAATATCTTTATCCTCTCCATCAACTTGAAGCTTATAGAATTTCAAGATCATATTTGAAAGGAAAATATAAACAATATTTGTTTAGAACTTATAGTTAGTTTAAAATCATTTTTTATTTTATTGTTGCAGATTTTGTTTTATTCACAATTTGTAGGGTTTTAATTTGTTTTTTTTTTGTTTCATAGGTTTTTATTATCAGTTATTTGGTACGGATATGATCACGACTTGATTTTATTATCTAAATACATTCAAGATAATTGATTGAAAATAATATTGGATTGTTGCAAAAAAATTATGAGCAACGACATACAATATTTGGAAATGCATTCAAGAACAAGGAGACGATTTTGCGGGACTTGTTTCAGCCAAGCCGAAAGGAATCTATGGAAATGGTTGAAAACCCATCTCCAGAATGGATCCATTTATCTTAATCGTGAGAATTTTCCCAAACACATGCATGATTTGAGAGATATGTGTGTCTTGTTATGAGACAAATTTCAGGTGGCAGAAATTATTAGCGACACCCAGACTTTTCATTCATTGTATAAATATATGAGAAAGTTTAGAGCCAGAGAGATCCAGGAAATTGAGAGGAGGATTTTTTTCCTTTCTTTTTTCTATATTGTATCTTTTGTAAAAAAAAATTCTTTTCAAATGGAGTAACGGATGGTTGGAATCTTTGGGAGAATGGACAAGTATTTTCAAAGAAGAATATGATATTCCAGGTTGCTTAATGGCTTTTGTTCTATAAGTAAAATGGTTTTGTTTTCATTATAATATCTTCATATTCTTTTAGTAATTGATTATGCATTGATTTAAATTAGCATTAGTCTATTTTATCAACACATGGTTAATTGTTATCATTTATGTATTATTTTTTTTTCAATCTTTAAGAGTCTATTATCCCAAAAAATTCCTTTTGGACCTTATGATGAACTTATTATACTAAAGCTATATGGAATACAATTTAATCTTTGTATTTTGTCCTTTTGTACATTGTGCAATGTTAATATTGTTTCTCATGTGATTTTTGAATATTAAACTTTATTTGTATTGAACTAGCTTTAGACTTTTCTGCATATAACTTTTTATGTTATGTTTTCATTTATATGGTTCATTATATTTTGGTTCCTTTAATATCTATGGATTATCATCTATTCAAGTATTTTGAGTTCACATCTGATACTAGATAACTGGTAACACCATTTACTGAGGATTGAAATTTCTTTTATTTCCAGTTATTTGGACATTCTAAAGTCGCATGATATATAATCGTTTGTCTTTCTGTCATCATAAAATTGTTTTGGAATATAGAAAACTTCTTTGAGTTTATTTAGGAAGTATTATTCTTTCCTTTGTCATTGTTTTACACTTGACATAGGTTAAGAGGAGATTATACAAATATAGAGAGACAAATCTATCTTAGTATTGATGATCAACGTTAGGCTAGTTAGTTTATATTTTATTTAATTTGTTTATTTGTGAATGAATAATGATTGCATCATTTAAACGTTAAATGGTTTGACCATGATCGTTTTATCATTTACAATATTATTCAATCATTGTTTATTATTTTGTCATTTATAATACAAAGACAATTTCCTTTATTTTCTTATTTTGATCCATTAGTTGAAAACAATTATTTTCACAAGGCTTTGTTTAAACCTTGTAAATTATATATAGCTATTGTACATAAACATTGTTAGTTAAGAATTTGTAATTAAAGTGTTGATTTTTAGAGTTGTATATTAAGTTAGTCCAGATATTTTACTTTTTTTAGGATCTTAGTTGGTTAATGGAGACATAAAACCTGTCAGGGTAGATTATACCAAACGACTTGGTATAATAAACAACCCCGGGCGAGATCTTCCCTTCTCGTTGATGGTGTGTCATAAACGCCCTTCAAAAAAAAATCCATAACCACATTTCATGTAGAAAACAACATCCAACTACACATAATAATGTGAAATACCTTTTGAATATGTAGATAGATCTGTTGTACTTGATCATTGTAGACCTTCCTAGGAGCTTGCTTTCAAAATCTGAGAACCTGACACCCTTAAAAAATCAAACTTTCATGGATTTTTCCAAATGTACGCTCCATGTTATACTTCCAACCCATGTATATACACATCCTTCTCCACTGCAGCCTGCATACACCTAAAAAACTAGGGTTTTTTTCAATATTTCTGTAATTTCGAAACTTTCACCGTCAACCCTTCGTACTAACTTAGACTTGCGTAACTTTAGATGTATCAATGAGTACCTACAATAAACCTTACACAATAATAAATATTCAATGTGTTCAATAGGTGCTAATAGGAGAGCCTTTCTCTCTTATATATACTTCCATGTAGCTTCCTCAAGGGGTTACCTTCTAACCAACTTAACTCGATTTTCTTCTTTTGGGGTTAACCTACTTCTAAAAACTTGTCCACTTGTAACCACTTTATACAAGAATAGTAAGCTCTCTACATCAAGCTGAAACTAATTTATTTTTAATTATTTTCTTATTGCAAAAACTTAACCCATGATTAACTCCTAGTTTCACCCACATTACTAGTCAACTTCTTCTAGGAGCTTCTAGAATAATTTGACTTCTTTGACCTTATATATAACGCATGAGGGTGATCCAACTTCACAAAGCCATAAATATTTAACTTTGAGGAGTTATGTGATGTTACAAATATCACTAGAAATGGAATGACATGGACTATCCATATAGAAAAGTCTTACCTACAAATATACTAACCTTCATACCATTATAGATCAAACAAACTGAAGTCCCTTAACCACACTGTTGGGGCTACTGGAATTTTCTATCGAAACTGCTTCAAGGGTTAACATCAATCAAAACCAACCCAATTAATAAAAAATAATGGTAGTTTTATTAAAATAAAGGAACCTGCTTCATCTATTTCAAAAAAACAAAACGTTTAAGAAAAAAAAAATCAGAGAGAGAAAACCCCCCCACAAAAACACTAATTAGAACGAAATCATTACCCACCAAACCATTCATAAAATCATACACTACTAAATTTATTATCGGTGCTAAAAAGGATAAAGGAAAGCATGTTGTTGCAGCAAGCACTAAGAAGACACAAACAAAGAAAGTTGTTGAACAATCTAAAGGTTCAGTTGATAAGCCAAAATATTGGAATAAACAATTTTGGGTGTTTTGGGGAAGATGAATGCTAGACGTTGAATCTCATGTAGCAGGAGGATGACCAATAAGAAAACAATATGGAATAAAATTAAGGGATGAATATTATCGAATACCATAAACAATGGAACAAACAAGAGAATGAGAAGAAAGAGGAAGGCATAGGAGATAAAATAAGGTAGAAAGAAAATGAACAGAAAAAAGAGATCCATAGAGAGAAGAAAGAAGACACATAGTAGAAGGTAAAGAAGAGGGAAAATAATAAAGTTAACTAACTTTCATATTTCCTATTATAGATGTACCTACATCTCTTGGTAACGAGGTAAAAACTGGAACATATTCATCCCTCACATCTTCCAAATTTTTATGGTTCACCTACCGAAGATATTGATTCCTTTTTATTTGAATTTGATATCTTATGTAGAGCTTATAGTTATACTGATGGTGCACATAAACTTTGTTTGTTTCTTGCAACGTTAGAAAAAGAAGTGCACTAAAATGGTTTATGGTATTAGGAAAAACAATTATTCCATATTGGGACACTATGCAAAAAAAATTTCTCAAGAAATACCAAGAATACTATAGACCCCATAATTCTAAAGAGAACATTATTAGAATGTCTCAACAAGAGGATGAAAATCTAGAAGATTCCTTGATAAATTTTTGTATAATATACAAAAATAAAAACATATTACTATAAACCATGTTGGCACAAGGGCAGACTCAGGGTTCAATGCTACAACAACGCACCAACAAAACCATAGCTACTAGCCCATTTAGAAACACCTGTGAAGCAGATGAAGTCTCACCCAAGGTAGAGGCAGGGGTGGATGCGAGACTCAGGAGTCTGCAACCTTAGTTGGGGCACATATCTATGATTATAACACTTAGCAATTACCTAGCATATATTACTCATCAATATTCAACCCTCATGATACTTCGCAGATAGCATAGAGCATCACAACATGTAATTAGATCTAAGATAATTCAACATGTGGTTCACCCCCACCCTAGGGCTACGTCCACAAAGTCTTATTCTTTATTAGCTTCAGTTGATCAAGTTGCAACACAAATCCATACTAATCCCTCTTTGCATAGGACATAATATCTATGCAACTCACTAGATCCTTCTTCCTTGCACTATAGCACAAAGCCTTCTACAATCTCTCACAGGGACTTGCACTCGGCTCTCCAAGTCTTACATAAAATGCACAAAGCCTTGATCACACAGATTCAACGCTTGTAACTTAGCCTACATCACATAGATATATCATCCACACCCTCTACTTCGCCTAGTTCATCTGTAGTCCCTCTGCGCACTTTCCTGCAAGGTCAACTACAAAGCCAGATACTTGTGTTTGTCGATTCTTGCATACCAACATTCCTGCGATTAGTTGGGATGCGAGGTGCACTACGCCACTTTCAATAGAATCTACCTTCTATCCTCTCGTGCATTTCTCAACATCGTGATAGGATTCTTTGATCTTCTGCGCAAGAGCATAGTCTGCGGTCTTTCCAAAATAGTAATCATGGGGTTCAGGGCCCTGCATTCTAAGCTCAGTGATCCAATTGATCAGTGATGGATCAACAATTATGCGATGATCTAACCATAGGTATTCTCCGTGGTAACTTGCTAGCAGCAATTTTACACAAGCATTCACCTCTTGGTGTCTGCTGAAGTGCAGTATTTTCATAACGTTGAGAAACGTAGACTGTGTAAGGTTCATCATCCATTGTTGAGGGATGAGCTTCATATTCTTTCCTTTAGTTATCATCAAGTACTTATACAGGGTGAGCATGTTGTAAGATTTACGGTCCCCCATGTTGAAGTTGCAAAACTTCAACGCTGTAACCTTTTCTTGATCTTCCCAGTAGGTGCATACTCCTTTCGGTAGATGGGAAGTGACTAGGGTGTATTCAAAGTCTCTAGGGAAACTTTCCATGTTAATCTCACCACTCAAAGGGTGTATGTAATATGGTAGGATGGATGGCACTAACTTAGTGTTGGCTATGTCGTCCTTATTCTTAGTTCTTCTTTTTGCATCAGCTCAAGATGTTCCTTCTCGAGAAGTCGACAGGGAGGCTTTCACTCCTCCCATCGATGATGCTTGGACTCTGGTGGACATTCTTATTTCCGACATGACTCTCTCAGTCATTAAGTCGAGAATGACCTCCGTGATGGATTCCTTAAGTTCGATGAGATAGTCGGACATACGCACTTGGGAAAGATAATTAGGGTCACAATGATCTCAAAATGTTGCACTAGGATGAACAATCTACTTGTAATGATCACTATAGACAATCACTAATTCTGCGAGATTCGATTTTTTAGTTGGAAAAAGTGTTCTTCGAGAATGACGTGGTGAGCTAAATAGGAAATTTGTCAACAGTCTTCTTGCAACAGGTATGAATCTTTCATGAACGTTGATCCATTCATTATGGCATGGTCCAACGATCTGGTGGTGATCCTTTAATGATTTTCTGTCCGTTCGGGGAGGTGTTGGCAGCCAACCCATTTTTTTTTTTATTGCTCTCAAAAAGCTGCCTACACCCCTTATGGTATCATGACAAATCATTGTCGCACTGTGCTTCTAGACATTCGTCTCATTTTTGCGACAAGCACAATTCAATTTTGTTTTAGTTTTCGCAACTGCAAGTGGGAAAACACCTTTTTCGTTGCTTAGATTGTCATCGTTTTTGGTTGATTTGCTGAAAATATGCTTGATCACTGGTTTATCACATGACTTCTAAAGGTTGTCTCAAAATTATGTTCTTTAGCATTATCTTACCCTGATTGTGCATTTGGATATATTTGATTGTTAAACCTTTGGCATAAAAGTTATTGGTCTTGTTTTGGTTTTATGAAAATTGTAATGGATTTGGTCTTATTGCTTTTATCCTTATTATGGATTCTCACTCAATTATTATATGAAAAGCTTTGGATCATATTTTTCGTAAAAGATTAGCATGCAAACATTACCATATGCACCAAATGCATGGGCAAGTTTACAAGGCATACTAACAAAGGTTCGAAAGCGCATTGATCAATCACATTGAACTTTACAAATCGATGCTTGACATACTATTTGCAAAGAGGGATTATACGTTGAATGTTTCATAGTC
>CBVK0100184580.1:0-19345 GCA_900067695.1 Picea abies
AACTAGAAGAAAAGGTTCAGATCATGGACCAGGGGGTATAGAAATTCTTCAATAAGATCGAGACTCTCCAGAAAAAAGGTCTCCCAGGTCTGACGGTTATTAATGATAAACTGATGACACTCCTCGATTACAAAAAGAGATTGTCTGAAGTGTCTAAAGACAGTTCTAAATTTGTTGACATACAAGGGAGCATCACCGGAAAAGCATTCCTGGACGCTCTTCAGTTGGACATCAGTATCCAACATGAAATTCGATACATTTTCCTCACTAGGCCCACTCTCGCCAAATATACAGAAATGGATGAAGTGTATCAAAGACTGCTCAAAATCACTGTGCCTAGTCATCTCAGATGGGAAGAACTCTGCGATCTGCTTGATTAGCAGATGAGCTTTCCAGGTCTAGTCATAAGAGGTTGCACAAGAACCTTGCCAACGACCTACCCCAGAAATTCCGCATGCAGTTGTACCAAGTCATCAAGTAGTTTTGATTAGTTAAATAGGTTAGACTAAAAATATAATGAGCATGTCCTGTTCAGTTATGACAAGAATGTTTTTAATTTGAATTATAAATACTTCTCCTTCAAAAGTATTGAGGGTTGTTGATCTTTACACCCTGACACTATCAGACTGTAACATTTTTGAAGAGATCTGCCATTAATAAAAGGAGGCACTTTTACAGGATTCTTGCGTGTATTTTATTCTCTAAGTTGAATGTTATTCTTGCTTTGTGATCATATTGTTTTCTGAAACTAATATTTAAAAGTAACGTATGTCGCAGGATTTATCTTGGATACCCTGTTTCCGACTTTAAAGATTTTAATGTTTATCTTCTGATGTTTTCAATTAATAAATTCTTAACTGCTTCTTAGTTGAATTTATTTTTCTCATTTTTTCTTCTATCCATCATTTAAGCTATTAAAGATCCAATGAGTATATTATCTCGCCCTATGGAAATATTCCTTTACGTTTCTGGTTTATATCTCATACTTATTTTAACATAGACCCCATAGCCCAATGGAGGTGTAGATTGTCTCAAGCAATCTAAAAACACTTTGACAACAAAACCAACAGATTTCTTTACCTAGCCNNNNTCTAAAATTATAAACAAAGCTAAATCATATAGAGAGATCCCTCTCTGAAGCTGGAAGGGCTAGATCCCAGCTTTAAAAGCGGTTGGATAAAGTTACCTTTGTGGATTTCTTCTCTTTCAACCTCTAGGAAATTTACCAAGTGCTAACATAATGTCGAATCCACTGGGGACGAACTAAAAATTGATAATTTCATGTTTTCTTTCCCCTAAAAAGAAAGTTCGAATTTGAGAAGAAAGTAATGTTTAGAGGTTGATTAACTTTGTACATATTATTTTCAGACTCGCAAAATTAAAATATATATATATATAAACCAAAAAGAGTTCTGGCTTCCAAGAAAGTTCATACTCGATCTCACCCAAACCCAGATCCCGTGGTAGTGATAGATAACCCCGAATAGTTGCTCAGGCGAAAGACCTTAGCTGTTGGTTCAGTGAGTCATATTCCCCTTCATAAGTCTTTTTCCCTTTTAGAGAAGCTTGTTACCTCTCAAAACCCTGGCCTCGATATTGTTCCACAGCGAAACTTGGTTAGAACACGGTCCGACAATTTTGTGACCGGAATCGTTTTTGACCCAACTGTGTTGCAACCCCGAACCCCCGAAGTTTTGTCTCCCATGACCAAACTAAAAATCAATACCTCCATACCGTCCAGTCTCTCCTTGTCCTCGTCTTTAGTCGCTACTTCGCCGACCATCCAGGTTGTTCTTCCAGCTCCTCCACCCATCATGGCAGCTCGATATGCTCCTTTGGTGTTGGCTGCGCCACTACATGCCATGCCCCAAGACTATCAAACAAGACTTCCACAATTTGACGCAACCAGACCTTTAGACGCCCAACAACATGTGGACAAAATGAATGATTATTTTGACTTAAAAGAAGTTGATGAGGTTGACTTGCAAATGCGATTTTTTGCCCAAAGTCTGACAGGCGACGTCAAGAAATGGTTCAAATATTTACCTACCGCCTCAGTCCTTGACCTAGTTGCGTTCCAAAGAAGTTTTATTGACATATGGGAGGTAAATAAAAACCCTCTCCAAATACTGTCAAAATACGAGAATATAAGAAGAAATCAAGGTGAGACGGTACAAGATTATTGCACCCGTTTCAACAACCTGTACAATGCAATCCCAACTAAAATCAAACCTCCCCAGGGTCTGGCATTGATCAAATTTCCCGATGGATTTGATGCTGACATGTCATACCAACTAAGAGAAAGGAATGTTGCTACCCTAGAAGACATGCAGAAAAGTGCTATAAGTGTGGAGGCCAATCTATTGGAAAAGAGGGCATGTCAGAGGTCAGAATGGAGAGTCACGATCAAAGAAGAACCTTCCATGTTGACCACAGATTCCAGATTGGATTCTATGGCCAGATCAATAGAACTAATGCTGGAAAGAGTGACGGTGTCAAACAGAAATCCTACAAGAGATAACCCACCTGCCCCCCAGGTTTGGAACCCTGACTTTAGGAAAAACCCTCCTCAGATCAGACAGAGAGATCCTAGGGATCAAAGAGAGCAGAGGGCCCCAGATCAGTAGATTAGAACTCCCCTACAAGAAAATTATGCTGATGAAGGGGGGGGAGTGATTAAGGAATTGGAGGACACTCATATCAACCTCATGGGCATTCATGACAACGAGGTTATTTTCCTTACTCAAGAAGTGTAGGAACTCTTTCTGCTCAATCAAACAAAGGTAAGTGAAGAAGTCGAAGATGCAGAACAACAGGCCTTTGAGAATGCTATTATGGAGGTACACAGACAATAAAATCTACATAGCAAGAAGACAGAAGGGAGTTCAAATATAGAAGGGACTTCTTCCAAGAAGACGACTGAAACACAGAAGATAGTTGAGCCCAAGAAAGCCCCTGAACCTTCTACTGAGAAGACTACTGAGAAAACTCCTAAGAAAACTACTGCTGAGAAGCTTCCTAAGAAGAGTAAAGCCGATGCTCCCTTGAAGAAAAACATCACCATTCTGAAAAGGCCATCACAGCTCGAGGTTTCACCTATTAATCCACCGAGTACATCTGAACAGAAGGATTTGGTGGACAAACCAGAAATGATGAGCCAAGGTAAAACTCCCACACCTTTTAGCCTAGAGGGGGAATTGGCGAAAATAAAAATTCCCATCCCACTTACAGAGTTGATGAACAGAAACGGCTATCGTTCATAGGTGATTAAAGTACTAGCCATTGAACCTAACATAGGCACGAAGGCCTTAACCATTGGATCAATGAATCACTATTAACCTAACTGATGATCATCTTGAACTTCTTTTCGAACCTGAAGTAGATGGTAGAGATGATACGGGTGAGGTTGCTCCTTTTTACATCAGTCTAAACATACACGACTTGATCTTGCATAACGTTATGTTGGATTCAGGTGCCTCCCATAATCTGATGCCTAAAGCAGTAATGGAAAAATTGGGACTGGAGGTCACCAGACCATACAAGAATTTACAGTCATTCGACTCCAGCAAGGTTAAATGTATTGGTTTTATTAAGGACTTGTGCATCACCTTGGTTCAGATTCCTGTGAAGAGCATGGTCATGGACGTGGTGGTTGCAGACATCCCACCAAAGTATGGAATGTTGTTGTCCCGATCTTGGGGGGCTAAGTTGAAAGGAACCCTGCAGCTGGATATGTCTTACGCCATTATCCCAGTGTTTGGGCAACAGAGGATGCTATACAGAGAAACACTGATGAAGTACATGGTTAGTAGCCAAGAAAAACTGCACAATTACCCCCTTTACTCTGCACACTCCGATTTAGATTCGTTCATCTTGTACAATGATGGTGATATGGAAGAACAAGATACTCAGTTGAGGGAAGACCTATCTGGTCAAGATGAAGGCCCATAAAGCATTGAGGTAGCAAAAATGAAGAACGTGATAACTAAAGATTTACCCGCTGATTTCTAGAGTATGGATTTTGATGGAGCTGTGAGTAAAGAAGGAGCAGGAGCTGGAGTCTGGCTGCATAATCATAGAAACAGGTACTCAGAAAATCATTCCTACAAATTAAATTTCCAATGCACTAACAATGTTACCGAGTATGAAGCTTTGATGCTCGGTCTGAAGCTGTTGAAAAAGGTTGGTGCCAAACAGATTATGGTAAGAGGTGATTCTGAGTTAATAATCAAGCAAATTAAAGGTGAGTATGCTGTGAAACACCCACGTCTTAGAGGTTATAGAAATGTTGTTCTTGATGATTTGAGGTGTTTTACTAAAGTGGATTTGCAGGTAATGCCGAGGGGACAGAATATCCCGGCAGACGGATTAGCCACCTCAACAACCACCTGTAAGATTCCTTTCCGCTCGACTCGTCCATATACTGTGGAGGTGAAATGCAGACCGATAGTTCCTGACAATATCAACTATTGGCAAGTGTTTTGTAATGATGACCGAATTGAAGACTTTCTGCAATGCATGAATGATTTTGAGTGTACAAATATATATTTAGAGAATGAAGATCAAAATGTAAATAATTCTGATTTTGAAATTGGTAGTGTAAATACAATAGACTCAAGAGAATTTGGCGACGACAAAATGGATGCTGATGTTTTACAATTGAAAAGCAATGTTTTGCCTAGAGGTCTTGTTCCTTGAGAAGATTTATTTGACAGTAACAACGTAGCCAAAAAACCAAAAATAGAAGCCCATGGACAAGAAGTAGAAGACTGTAATATAGGGACTGAAGAGAAACCTAGGATGGTCAAACTGTCCAAATCCTTACCCCTAGAACAAAAACTCAAATACATTGAGCTGTTCAAAGAATATTTAGATGTTTTTGCCTGGGGATATGAAGATTTGAAAGCCTATGATACCAACATCATACAACACAGGATTCCCATAAAAGAAGATCAAAAACCGTTTAGGCAGAAACTTAGGAGAATAAATCCCAAGTTGCTTCCCCTGATAGAAAAAGAAATCAAGAAAATGTACGATGCCAAGATCATAGTCCCACTGCGTTTCTCTAAGTGGGTCTCTAATTTAGTTCCTACACGTAAGAAAACTGGGGAAATTAGACTCTGCATAGATTTTCGAAATCTGAACAAAGTATCCCTGAAAGATAATTACCCATTACCGAAAATGGACCACCTCCTGCAAAGGGTGGTCGGGTCCAGTCGGATATCTCTGTTGGATGGTTTCTTGGGCTATAACTAGGTCCTAGTTCACCCGAATGATCAAGATAAAACCGCTTTTACCACACCATGGGGCACTTTCATGTATGTGAAGATGCCTTTTGGTCTGATGAACGCAGGAGCCACGTTTCAGAGGGCAATGGATATCGCCTTCGTGGAAGAATTGGGTAAGTTTATTGTCATTTATTTAGATGATGTGACTGTGTTTTCCAAATCTGATGATGAACACCTACGACACCTTAGACGAGTTTTCGAGAAATGTAGAAGGTTTGGGATTTCTTTAAATCCTAAGAAGTGTCTTTTTGGGTTAGAGGAAGGCAAACTGTTGGGACACATCATCTCTAAAGATGGAATCAAAATAGACCCCAGCAGAATCGAGGCCATACTAAAGTTAGAACACCCAAGAAACCTCAAAGAACTACAGTCTTTTATCGAGCAAATTAATTTTCTACGAAGATTCATTCCCAGTTTGGCCGAACTCCTCATAAACATTACAAACATGCTTAAAAAGGACGTGAAAATAAAATGGGACTCTGAGTCCAGAAAATCCTTCGAACAAGTCAAACGAGCACTCACAGAAGCCCCAGTTTTGATCAGTTCCGATTTTACTAAAGATTTCTATCTCTTTTCTTTCCATTTGAACATACTATAGCCGCGGTGTTACTGCAAAAGAACAACGAAGGGTATGAACAACCCATAGCTTTCTTCAGCAAATCATTAAGAGATGCTGCCCTGAACTACAATATCATGGAGAAGCAAGATTTTGCTTTGGTAAAAGCCATAAAGGACTTCAGGGTCTACATTCTCCATTCCCACACCATAGCTTATGTTCCAAACGCGGTAGTAAAAGATATCTTGACACAGGACAACCCTGATGGAAGAAGGGGAAAATGGATTGCTGTCATTTTAGAATACGATATAGAGATTAAGCCCACAAAACTAATCAAAGGCTAAGGCCTCGCTAAATTAATGGATAAATCTAACTTCCAGGCTCTTGACATTAATTTTCTAGATGTGGTAGATGAACAGGGCGAGATGGAGACTCCAAACGTTCGAGAGGTGTTTCTCAACTCTCCATGGTATGCAGACCTTATACTCGTTTTACAAAATTTACAAGCTGCCCCTGGTTTGAGTAAGACTGAAGCTAGATTTTTAAAGTTGAAGGCTTTGAAATTCTATATTCTAGAAGGAAATTTGTATTGGAAAGACCCTGCAGGTATTCTGTTAAATTTTTTACTGAAGGATGAAGCTGATAAAGTGTTGCAAGAGTTTCATGCAGGAGAATGTGGTGGCCATTTGAACTGGAAGGTCACAACCAACAAAATACTCAGAGCTGGATTCTACTAGCCCACCCTGTTCGCAGATGTGCATCAGAAGGTAACAACATGTCACCAGTGTCAATTGTTTGAAGGCAAAAGGAAACTCCTTCCTCTACCTCTGAAACCTATCTCAGTTGAGGCCCCTTTCCAGCAATGGTGGCTCAATTTCATTGGAGAAATACACCCACCTTCTTCAGGCCAACACTGATGGATTCTTACTGCCACCGATTATTTTACCAAATGGATCAAGGCAGTACCAAGCAGGCAAGTCACTGAGTCTGTTATTATCAAATTTCTTGAAAATAATATTTTGTCTCATTTTGGTTGTCCTAGAAAGATTATAACTGACAATGCAGCCACCTTTCAATCGAATAAACTCATAGATTTCTGCAACCAGTGTCACATTGGTTTGGGGCATTCCACAGCCTACTACCCTCAGGGGAATGGGTTGGAAAAATCTTCAAACAAAACTTTGGTAAATATCATCAAGAAAACATTGCAGGAAAACAAGAAATCATGGCACAATAAGTTGGTGTTTGCTTTATGGGCTGACAGACTGACCACCAAAAGGTCAATTGGTATGTCACCATACCAGCTGGTCTATGGTACAGAGGCAGTTTTCCCTACTTCTTTGGGAGTCCCTGTCATGAAGTTACTTCAAGAGGTTCAAGCTGAGCCTAATGACTCTCAGAGAAGGATCAACCAGATGATCCAGTTACATCAGTCTAGGGAAGATGTTTTCAACAAAACACAGGTCGTCCAAGATAACATCAAGAAGATTTTTGACAAACGAACCAAAGAGGATGAGTTTGAGCTAGGAGATTTAGTGTTGAGATGGGATGCCAGGAATGAGGACAAGGAAAAGCATGGGAAATTTGATAATCTGTGGATAGGGCCATACATGATCCAAGCTTTCAGAGGAAACAATGCTTTTTTGCTAAACAACGCCGATTGGTCAGATCTGTCAGGAGCACATGTGAATGGAAAAATGTTGAAGCATTATGTCCCACCTCAGTAGAAGATTTGATTTTTCACTCTCCATTGTACATACCATTTTAATTTTCATTTTCACTGGCATTTTTGAGTGAAGGACACTAGTCAGTTAGTTGAAGCCCAAAGAGAAGGCCCTAATTTGCTGATCATTGTTTTTCCATCTTTGAGAATAATACAAATGAAGGCTACGGTTCAAAAAGACAGAAACCGGGATTCTTGGCACTTAACAGGGCAAGTACCATCCCCAGGTGGAGCCACTGTTATCACCCCATAAATTATGGGAATCAACTGGTGACTGGGATATTATCTGTATCTAGTGTTTTTGTTGACAAATGATTTTTCATTCTACAAATAATTTGAAAAGAAAAAGAAAAGAAAAAAGAAAAAGAGAAAAAGAAAAAAAGGGCATAAAAGAATTTAAATAAAAGCCTCATGCAATTATAGTAACTTGGCCATACCTTTCAAGCATGGCCAAGTTATTTTTAAATTTAATGTTGATAGGTTAGTGAATAAATATGACCAGACTGTCTAATCCTGGTCAGATATCCCTTACGTTAAATTAGTGAATAAATATGACCAGACTATCTAATCCTGGTCAAATATCCCTTAGGTATAGTAATTTCTTAACCCAACAGTTTAATCTGGGTTAATTGTCCTAGGAAGATAGGTTAGCAGGTAGGTTAATTGCTTCATTTGTTTCACCCCAATAAAACCAGCTTAAGGTCAAGATTACACCATGTTCCAAATGCTTAAAGGATAGTTGGTCAAATCCCCATGGTGGTGTCTCTTTGAAAAAGTTGAAGAAAAAACCCATAAAATGCTTTTATCCTAATTTTTTCCCCCGGCGCATGTGTTCTCCGCTCCTGATTTATGTTTCCTGCACGTATCAACGGTCCCGATCACGACGCTCAGATATATGGTTCACTGAGGATTTCAGACCCCCCCAACTCTTCTGCTTTTAACCGTGGGGGGGTTCCAAAATCGATAATAACATTGGCGCACATCTGGACGGCCCAGAGACGAGCGCTGAAATCAAAGGCTCAGATTTGATTCTGGACCCCCTGTCTGTTCTGCCTTTAATGGAGGGGGGGGGTCCAGAATGAGTATTAAAGAGCACGCTAAGATCTGCAGCCTAGAAATGGGCACACAGATCAACGGTCTAAAAAGGTTTTTGGACCCCCCTTGATGTTCTGCTTTTAATCAAAGGGGGGGGGTCCGGAATGGATATTCCCTCCGATGGGCCCCTTGTCATAGTTGGCATAAACCTATTGGTCCCAAAGTATTTTCACCATATGCCATCTGACAACCTCCATCACTCAGGGATGTCATCCTCCACTGATGCCACTTGTTCCGCTTGTTCCCAAGTTTTGTTTCATCTCATAACTGCTGTCAGTCCTTTTCACTTTTCACTCATGACCGCCCCCCTATTGCGAATTTTACCTCCAATAACTAGTCTCCACGTCACCCGTCCGTATGTTTTGGCCACCATCACATGCCACCTCACCCCGAAGTGGTCCGTTGTCCATTTATTACAGGATAACATACCCGTTATCCTGCTGACCTGTCTCCTACGTCCAACCGACCCCAGTTTTGAATAAAACTACTATTATTCCCTTTTCATTCACTATTTTTCCATCGCGTTAGAAAAATTTACCTCTTACGCCTCCATTTCTTCTCTGTCACCTTCATCCTCAGTCATTCGACCCCACTAACATCATGTTTATTGCAGGTATTGTCGCAGAGATGGCACCAAAGCCAAGACCAGTAAAAGGATAAAAGAATCCTTTTCTTCCTCCTCCTGTCGACCTGGAAAAAATCCCATTGGTTGACAAAGACAGGTTTATCGCTGCTACCAAGTGTGAATTCAATTTTTTGGACCTCCAGTCATGACTCCGAGAGGTGTTCCTGGACCAGAGCGATGAAATTGGACTCTAGGAGTCAAATTTGCCCCTGTACCTGTTTCCCCAGATTCACCACTTCCTGGAATTCACCCTCAAATGCCAAGCCCATTATATTCCCGACCAGAGAGCCGTTGTCTCCTCATCCAGAGATGTCCTATTCTTCATCACTCCCACAGACATTGACCAAATGATGCAAATCCCCCATGCTGATTTCGCTTCTCCTTTCAACCTAGAGATCCTTACAGAGTTGTATAAAAAAATGACTTTTCCCCAGAGAGCTCAAATATTCGAGTTGTTCCTTCCCACCTCCACTCAATTCCCTTCCACCAATCCACCGTACCCGTCATCCATGTTCTCCACCAATGGAAACCAAGTCATTTCCTCTCTTTATTCCCTATTAGGTTACTATTCCAACCAGTGGGTAGATGAGCCCATCCAGGGTTTTCTATCCATTTTTTCGAATGAAGAAAAACCTACAACACAATTTGATTTCAGTACCTTCTTGGCCAAAAATATTCATGAACAGTTCGTGAACTTTGGCACGGAGGGCATGTTTAGATATTCGTCCATATTGGCCTACATGTTCGTTTTCTATCAAGCTGATAAATTCAGTTTTTTTATGCAGAAAATGGATGCAGATGGAAGGCCTCAGCCAGTCACAGCATGGACCTCTTTGTTGAAGCGTAACTCTACAGAATATGACTTCAAAGCATTCATTGATCTGTTTTACCACCCTGTGGTAAGAATTTTGAGTGTTAGGCCTAAGCCACGAATAAACGACGAAGTCCAGAGAATTCTGCATCTCTCGGACAATGCAAAGACAGGGGACTGGTACCTGTATCAAAACCACACCGAGATCAGAGTTTTCGGGTGCGAATTGGCACCCTACAAGCTGCCAAAGTATGTGCCGGTAAGAATCTTTGCATTAGAGTATATAAAGCAGATCATGAACTTAGATGACATCCACTTTGTATCCCTGAAGAAAAAACAACAGTTGCGGATCAAGGGACAAATTGGCTCCTTCATTTGCAACAGTCGAGGCGCCGTGGAAGAAGCTGACAAAATGTTGAGAGAAATGAAATTATTTATGAGTTTCCCATGGCACTATGATCCATGCAGGATCATTTCATAAATGCGGGTAAAAAATAAAAACATCCCGTATGTTCACGAGTCCAAGCCTGAGATCGAAAAATTCACTAATCAGACACTGTGGGTACCTGACACCTTGGTCGAAGTGGAACAACAGGTTCCCCTGACCACTGTACTTCCAAATTCCACACCACAAGTGCCTAAGGAAAAAAGGCCTCGACAGGAATCATCTTCGCCCGTCACGGAGTTGTCGTCTGAAGAATTCCAGTTACATACAAAGAGGCCCAAGACAGTCACAGTTCCCAGCCCTACTGGGGAGATAGAAATCCATCTTACCACAGTGGTCAAACCCATCATTCCACCCTTCAGGACGGTCGTTCATAAGGAAATCACCCCAGTAGTACCGAATAAATCCTCAAGTTCCCCCCTGGACACTCAGTCGAGCAAGACTGGGCCCAAATTGAGCATCTTCAAGAAATACGAGATGATTAAGAAAAAGAATCAGACTCTTACCACCAACACCTATGCTTAGTTTCAAAAGCAGAAGTCAACTGCACATCACAGGCTACTGTCTGCATTTGACACAGAAAAGGGCAGGATGCATATGGCCTTCCTCCAGGTGTAGGTACCAGACCCCAAGGTAATTATAGACTACAAGAGAGCCACCTTCGAGTTCCAAATGAAGGACGTGCATCCAATAGATTAGATGGATCTGCACAAGCAGACATGAGAGATGGTATTCCATATGTTGGCACATGCTTTAGCTTCAACAACAAAATTTCAGGTATCCCTCAATAACGCTCAAACGAAGCTCAAGCTGGAGAAGATATCTTCTTTCGCGAAGGACAACAGAATCAAAACTTTGGAGGAGCTGGTCCTCAAGATCGGCTATGATCCTTCGAATATCAAGGCTGCAGAGGAGATGATCAAGAAAAATAATGCAGACATCGCCTCCTTGAGGAAACAGTTGAAACTCCTGCCCATAGAGGACTCACAGGCTATGGAGATAGAAGAGAAGGAAGGCGAGAAGGATGAAATGCTTAAGCTGCTCATGGAGCAGAACACCCAGCTCAAAGAAATGGAAGCAGAGATGGAGAAAATGCTAAAGGAGAAAGAGCAGCTGAAGTCTATGGAAGCCATTACATTGACTGCTATCCCAATATCAAGGACAAGCACAACAACAGTAACAACAATCCCATCCGCAACACCAGTGACACCACAGGAAGGGACAACAGATCTCGCCAAATCCATGGAGAAAATGAACCTGCAAGAGACAAAAATCAGCAGGCTGAAGAAGGAAGTTGAGAACCTCTAGGAACTCAAAACTTCTTTCCAAACCAGTCTATCCAAAGAAAAGTAGGTAAATGAGCAGCTCGGGAAGGAACTACAACAGCTCTAAAAGGAAACAGTGGTAGGGAGGACTTTGGCTGAAGTCAAATAAAATGTATGGACAGACATCAGAAAGTCCATAAATGAAATCTGGCCCATGATCCAAATCATGTTTGAGCAAAACGAGTTGGTCCAGAAAAGAAAACAAGCTATTGAAAAGATCAGAGTAGAATTAGGAGATAGACCAACTCAGGCAAATGAGATCATCAAATTCCTAAATTCTAAGACCCGAGAAGAGATAGAAGAGTCGAAGATCGAGGACAGAACATAAACCATCCTTGAGGTCAAAAGAGTTTTGACCAAGAGGGGATTATTGCTTCAACTAGAAGAAAAGGTTCAGATCATGGACCAGGGGGTACAAAAATTCTTCAATAAGATCGAGACTCTCCAGAAAAAAGGTCTCCCAGGTCTGAAGGTTATTAATGATAAACTGATGACACTCCCCGATTACAAAAAGAGACTGTCTGAAGTGTTTAAAGATAGTTATAAATTTGCTGGCATACAAGGGAGCATCATCGACAAAGCATTCCTAGATGCTCTTCAGTTGGACATCAGTATCCAACATGAAATTTGATACATTTTCCTCACTAAGCCCACTTTCACCAAATATATGGAAATGGATGAAGTGTATCGGAGACTGCTCAAAATCACTGTGCCTAGTCATCTCAGATGGGAAGAACTCTGTGATCTGCTCGATTAGTAGATGAGCTGTCCATGTCCAATCACCTGTCTTGCCAGAAGAGGTTGCATAGGAACCTCGCTAACGGCCTACCCCAGAAATTCCGCATGCAGTTGTACCAAGTCATCAAGCAGTTTTGATTAGTTAAATTAGTTAGACTAAAAATAGAATGAGCACGTCCTAGTCAGTTATTGCAGGAACGTTTGTATTTTGAATTATAAATACTTCACCTTTCGAAGTATTGAGGGTTGTTGATCTTTACACCCTGACGCTATCATACTGTAACATTTTTGAAGAGATCTGCCATTAATAAAAGGAGGCACTTTTACAGGATTCTTGCGTGTATTCACTGGTGATGTTTATTCTCTAAGTTGAATGTTATTCTTTCTTTGTGATCATATTGTTTTCTGAAACTAATCTTTAAAAGTAACGTATGTCGTAGGATTTATCTTGGATACCCTGTTTCTGACTTTAAAGATTTTAATGTTTATCTTCTGATGTTTTCAATTAAGAAATTCTTAACTGCTTCTTAGTTGAATTTGTTTTTCTCATTTTTTCTTCTGTCCATCATTTAAGCTATTAGAGATCCAGTGAGTATATTATCTCACCCTGTGGAAGTATTCCTTTATGTTTCTGGTTTATATCTCATACTTATTTTAACACAGACACCATAGCCCAATGGAGGTGTAGACTATCTCAACCAATCTAAAAACACTTTGACAACAAAACCAACAGATTTCTTTACCTAGCCTAATATCTAAAATTATAAACAAAGCTAAATCATATAGAGAGATCCCTCTCTGAAGATGGAAGGGCTAGATCCCAGCTTTAAAAGTGGTTGGATAAAGTTACCTTTGTGGATTTCTTCTCTTTCAACCTCTACGAAATTTACCAAGTGCTAACATAATCTACCAATGAAGATAATGATGAATACACATCAGAGCGGGAATTGTTCTGAGCCATCCATCTTAGAGACTCCTAGATAATATGAATAATAGACAGGGGGAGTCTATGTGGTAGCTGAGATAGACTAGAGAACCATCCTTCGATTATCTTGCAAAATTTGAGTAGACAGATTCAGTGCATTCAGTTAGCAGAAGTACAATATGATAGATTAATCAGTTGTAGTAGTACTTCATGATAGTAAAGTGACATATGAATCAAAATTATGGACAGTTGTGTAGCAGAGTATTGAACAATATGGACAGATATGGACATGAAATCAAATTTTATAAACATAGAACTTGAAGAAGAAGTCTACATTGAACAACTGGTTCCTAGACCATGGTACTCTAGACTGGATAAATTTTTACAATAGGCAGGGTTCAAAAAATGAAGTGCAAACAACAACCTCTACATTAAGGTTAAGCTATAAATTTGCAAAGATATGCAGAATGAATTTGAAATGTCATTACTTGGAGAAATATCCTTCTTTTTGGGTCTTCATATACATCAAAGAAACCAAAGGATTTTTGTTTCTCAAACTAAGTATATCAAATAAATGCTAAATATGTTTGGAATGGAAGATTGCAAAGTAGTTACCACTTCTATGTAAACCAATTACAAATTGAGAAAAGATGATGATTCAAAGTCTACAAACTAGAGGTAATACAGTTAAATGATTGGTAGCTTACTATATGTGACAACATATAGACCAGATGTAATGTAGGAAGTTGGACAAGTGGCATGATTTCAAGAAACAAAAAGGGAATCACATGTATTAGCAGTGAAGAGGATTTTCAGATATTTCAAAGGAACAAAATAGTTTGGATTATGGTATCCAAAAGGAAAGGATGTAGCACTTATTGCCTACAAATATGAATATTGGGCAAGTTGCATTGATGAACGATGAAGCACATGTGGAGAATCATTCTACTTGGGTGAGTGTTTAGTATCTTGGATAAACAAGAAACAATCATCATTATCTTTATCTACAGTTGAAGAAGAGTATATTGCAACAACAAAATGTTGTACTCAGGTTCTATGGATGAAAGAAACTTTGACAGATATATAGGTTGAGTATGATGATCCCATTCCAATCTATTGTGATAATACAAGAGCCATCGGTATCTCAAAGAACCCGATGATGCACTCCAATATGAAGCACAATCCAATAAAGTATCACTTTCTATGGGAACAAGTTGCAGAGAAGAACATCAAAGTTGAATATGTGGGCACAAAATAACAAGTGAAAGACATCTTTACAAAATCTCTTCCATAGGAAGAGTTTGAGTATCTTCGCGAGAGACTCAGAGTAATTTCTACTCCAAAATGAATGCTTTTGAATGCTTATCTTATATGACTTAGATGTACATGAGGAAGCACCATAAAGAGGAAAGTTTAGGTTGGGAGATCAGTTTCAGGAAGAGTTCAGTCAGGGGGAGTATTCCCAAAGACAGTTCAATTAGGGGGATCAACCTCTGTTGTTGGCAAAAACACCCTACAGACTAGCAAATTAGGGCCTACTTTGCATGCAGATTTGACCGAATGGAAACTACTTTTTTACCTACATCCCAATATTTAAATCCCTTTTTCTCAATGAATGCATGGAAAAGGATCACCTACCTTATTACCGGCATTCAATGTCGATCCTCTGTTGTGCTTAGTTACTTGTTTGCTCTGCTCCTTTCAAAGATGACTTGCACTTAAGACAAACAACAACTATGCATGCATGTTACTTCTATACTCAAGGGTTAGAAATCAAGCATAAATTAATCAAACCATAGACAATTCATGAATTGGGATGGGAAAAGCATTCTCTTTATTATTTAAAATGAATCAACTTACAAAAGATGAGACCGACCACTGCTCCTTGAACCTGATCCTGGGCTCCTCTTCTTTTGTCCTTCAACTGCTTTGCATTAAATCTCCTTTGGCACGAGGAAAGGCTAAAGGGTTGGGACAATGGATTACATAAATGGGCAGAGTTTCTTCGCTATATTTTTTCCTCCTCCAAATGGTACCCATACCCCTTCTTTTATAGGCTAGAAGGAGCTAGGGTTTTGGACAAACCCTCGGCCATGCATGGCCGAGAGTTTCAGTTAACTGACCCATAGATTTTTGTTCCATCGACAAATTTCCTTTTTTCTTGCTTTGGTAGGTACACGCGGGCTGTTGTGAGCCATCCAACGTGTACACGTGTGCAGTAATGGGTTAGGGAGTGTGGGCCTTTACACAAGAGGATTTTCAAAGAGTTGTTCAACAGAGTTTTGGCAAAGAAGGGATATGAGTTGGCCTGATGCCAGGTAAGCATGTGTGGTGCAATTTAGGGTTACAATAGATGCCCCCTAATGTGTGAGGTCAGAAGAGCATCTGATGGCCGAAATACATTACCAATATTTACTGATGTGCTGAACGATTGAGCCCAAGGATCAGGAACCAGGAGGTGTCATCTACAAAATAACAAATGTCTCACCGAGGCGGGCATACCCATGCTTGGGATAAAATAGAACCATGGATACCAATAAAATACACTGTAGATCCATGCCAAATAACTATAAAGAGTATCCATGAATAATACACAGCGGAGCTACATCTCGACATAAAAAAGATATACATATAGAGTATCCATCCTCCAGAATTTGATTCGGCTCGATGGCTGGACTTTAGATCTCAAGAAACAACTTCAAAATCTTCCAAAACTCGGGTAGGAGTGTAATATGAGTGTACGACTGCACTACCCAGAGGTCTTCGATGGCTCGTCAGTCATGGACTTGATAAACTTGGTGATCGGACTGAAGGCTTCAGTGATTTCAAACAAGGACTTGATTGGACGTTTAGGATGGCCAAGTATGCGGACAAGAGACATATTGTAGAGGGGCCAACTCAGGCTTAGTGACAAACTTCCCTTGGACAATAGCACAACAAGTGATAAGACTCAGGAAGCATATATGTTAATTATAAGTCTACAAAGCAGGAGGCAACACAAACTCTCCATATGTTTGGAAGAATAACCAAACGGTGGAGGACACAATTCTATATAGCGAGAAAAGCTTCCTAAGGTCGTACTACATCCCATAGTCTGATGATAAAACAGACATATGTGCTTTATCCAAGGGCGACTCATTATGCTGCCAATAAAGAAAATACTTTTCCCATTCTCTTTTTGGGGTATATTTGATTTTTTTTGTTCTTTTCAATACTTTTGGAAAAAGAATAAAGGAATATTACATTACAATGGAGGAAAACATACTACAAACATACAAGCTCAAGGCACAAGGACAAGACTGATGTTCTGGTAAAATGATACTCGAGGAAAATCCTCCGACGGCCAAAGGTGTTAAGACGTAGAAGCAAATTGTCACAAGGCTGGTGGATAAGGTATGCAAATGCGGTTGATAGAACACACAATGGTAATGTCCTTCGATGTAAGTTTAACGAGCCCAGAGAAGGTAAGATCAATGGTTTTTCATATTTAGAGAGTCTGAAAAAGCATAAAAGGAGACTCCACTGGGGTACCTTTTTCGACAATAGTCTAGTCGGTTTGAAAAAGGGGTAAACTAGCACTGATTAGACATCAATTCAAAACCATTTTAATGAGTGTGACAAGGACAAGATCACTCGGCCATTTTTTCACTTTTAAGGAGTCTAAAAAAATCTTAACTATGGAATCCATCAAGAATATTCTTTTGGACCAATTTAATAAGTGTGAAAGAATAAGGTCACTCGACGATATTTTCAATTTTAGGGAGTCTGAAAAGAGCTTAACTATGGACTTCGTGGGGGTTTCTTTTTCATAAATTTAGTCCCTCAGGCCCGAAAAAGGAATAAAATTATAACTAAGAGTACTCTTATAAATAATGGAAATTCTATAGAGTATACCTTTGTTCGTACAGTTGATCGTCCGGACCGAAAAAGGGGTAAACTACCGCTGGACAGACGTGACTTCAAATTTCATTTTAATGAGTGTGAAAGGCCACAAGATCGCTCGACAATCTTTTCATTTTTAGAGGGTCTGAAAAGGGCTTAAAAGGAGACCCATTATTTTTGGGAGTCCTGAGGGTGAGACAAAGAGAGAAAAAGAATCATGCAAATGAGGCTCAAACTCATATTCAGGAAAGACTATATGGACTCCCGAGCCTACAGTGTTTTTAGAAACGACATGGACACCATAATGCAACCAGGACCTACCTAGGGCATCAATGTTCTAGTAAGCTCTACTGCCAATTTGTGACACTTCTAAATCAAATATGATGGTTCTATGTCACAACCTGATGGGATCGATCCTATAGCAGAGGAAAAAGACAATGAGGTGCAAAAGTCAGGGTGGTAACCTAACCTATATGCTCAAGTTGATTTTTGAATTTTTTTATGGACCGTCAATATTTTCTCAAAACTCAAAAAAAATGTCCCAATACCCGATCAAATCCCTCCCATATAACTCCTAAATCACTCTAAATGGTTTTTGGTATAAAGAAACTGATAAGGGAGGCCAAAAAAGTGACAAAAAGAGGCCAAAAAATCTATAAATAGAAGTTGGCATCTCATTATCACCATTGCTGATTTGGAAATTGACTCTGGAGCCAAAAGACCCCCTTTGCCAAAAACAGTGATTTCGAGAGCTACAGTGGACGAAAGGAACTTCTGCTTGGACCAAGTAAGTACAAACTCCCTTATTTAGCTATTCAATACTTCAATTTCATTTTTTAGTTTGTTTTTTGGGTGGGCGTCGACCTTAAAAAGGTCAGCCCTAGGTACACGCGGGCTGTCTCTGGACATGTCATGTGTACATTTGGGCAGAGTAAAGTCTGCCTGCGTGTACACATGACTGTCGCCTCTACAGCCCATGTGTACCCCCCTTTTTGTAGTGAAAAGAAAACCAAAAGCAAGTACTGACCCTCCTTTACCTTGTTGTGTTGGTAGGATGTATGTCCAGTGGAGGGAAAGGGAGCATGAGGCAATCAATGAGTTGGTTGTAGCAGATCCGAATGTCATGGCCGTGTTAATGCAATGCGGTTTACTAAAATTATTTCTATGACCATTTATGCCTGCACAACCAAGGCTATTGAATGCCTTGATTGACTACTGGCACCCTGATGCAGAGGCTTTTATGCTAGAGGGGAAATCACTGGTGCCCACCACCGAGGATATCTACTTTTTGACTGGCCTCTCAAAGAGAGGGGAACCAGTCAACTTCTGGACATTTCTTGCAGGAACGAGCAAGATCTCAGAACTAATAGCTGAGCATTGTGAGGCTGGGACTGACCGTGTGCGCTCCCAGGTACCTATTAGTAAGATTACTAGCTTAGCGCTGCAGACTATATTGTTACTGATTGGGCGGATTACCGGCTCAGCAGCCTTGCATCAGGCGTCTCGCGCACAGATGAACTGTGCCATCCAGTGCATGAATGCACATATTTTTTACTGGATTACCACACTGCTCGAGTGCATGAAGAGGCAATTGACAAATTGCCAACAACGAACACAGAGGAACTTCGGGTTCGGGACCATCTTGTGTTCATTCTTTTTTGAGAGAGTTTCAAGTTTTATTCCTTGAGTTGTAGTATGAGGGCACCGGGCCTCTTTCCCTATAGTGTGTATATGGACAGTATTACTACCACGACAGGGTGGTGAAAGGACCGTTGAGTCCTTCGATGATGATTTCTTTGCGTGGATGTCACGACAGATCCCTGTGATTGAGGACTACCCATATGCGGGGATAGATTTTTCTAGAGATCCTGAGATACCCGTGTTACACATTATTTTTTTCATCCCTATGATTGTTAATGATGTAAACCTATC
>CBVK0100184581.1:0-19338 GCA_900067695.1 Picea abies
TGTCAACAATGAAATAAAGAGTCATGAGAAAAATATCAACCAAGTACAGCTTGTACAAAATGTGTGCTCATCATGCACAACACCTATGTACATCAACATCATGCAATGTGCCAAAAGATATCATCCATGGAATGTATCAATCATATGCCTTTATCAACATGCCAACATGTGCATCTACCAATATCACAACCATGTGCATCGACCAATATGCCAACCATGTGCATCTACCAACATGCCAAAAAATGTATCATATCACTCATGATATGTATCCATCATGAACCAAGTGCCACAATCATGTATCTCAAACAAATGCCAATTGTTGTGCTAATCAAGTAGTACCAATGGTGTAGTATCATCAAGCATATGCCATCTATGAATGTACCAAAAATGTACATTACCATGCACCAATACCACAAAATGATGAATCCCATATATGTATGCCAAATCCTCCATAAAACATGTGTCAATCAAATTGCTAGTAGGTGCCTATTCCAATGTACTAGAAAAGTACCAATCATGCATCAAATATAGGTCAACAATGATGTACAACATGATCACCTCATCAACTCACCAACCATATGTACCAATATGTAGCCCAATCCACATGAAAAATGCATGCACCATGATATCACATATGCTTCCAATAATACATCATAAGATATATCAATGAAACTCAAATATGTACCAACCATGTACACCAACAGATCAACATCAATCCATGGACTCATGGGTTAGTGTCATGCACTCGAGATTTTATTTTACATAATCCAATAGATGAACACTTAAACCTACAACAAATAGTGTCAGAACCTACAACAAACAATGTCATACCCTGCAACAAAG
This sequence comes from Picea abies, assembly GCA_900067695.1. NCBI lineage: Eukaryota > Viridiplantae > Streptophyta > Pinopsida > Pinales > Pinaceae > Picea > Picea abies. The sequence goes on from CBVK0100184581.1 coordinate 844, forward strand.
TGTTATACCATCACATCAAGCTGCAATCCATGTGCATAGCCTTTTTCTCAAGGCTTTACCACATATATGCAATCTTCTGCACAACAACTCACATATGTACGTGACCTACACAAGGTCATCCTGCATATGTACATGACTGATACCATTGTCACCCACGTATGCTTCAATAGATGACTTACTTGAGATTCCCTTTAGTCTTTCATTCCATTTTGGCTTCTCTGTCTTCTTCACCCACTTTTGAAGATGTTCCTGCTCCTCAGAACTTGAGATCTAAGAGAATCCATCTTTTCAAATATGTCTCCCTTCCTTAATTCATTCCTTCTTCTATCCATGCTATTTGAAGTTCTCATTGTGGACTTTCTTCTTGTGTTCCAACACTCATGGGATTTGTGGCCAAATCCACTACAGCTGTAGCATCTCATAGTGTTACAGTGAACAATAATGTGTCCTACTTGATCACATCTCCAACACCTCATGGTGTTATAAAATCTTCCATTATATCTCCTTTCATAAGATCTACATTCAAAATCTTTGTAACCATATCCATTACATGAATAACAATGCCCATGAAAAATACTTCCATACCTTTTCTTTAGTGTCCCAAGAATAGCTTCTTGATGTCTTCCTTGCTTTGTTCTTTTGAAATTTTCTTTTCCTTGTGTATATGGTTTCTTTGCAACATTGTCTTCCGTCTTTGATGGATTTACCTCATGCTTCTTTGAGGTGCTTGCTTCAGCATATGTATCTTCTACTTTGTATCCAAGACCTGATTTATCATATAGTGATCTTTGACTTTCTAAGATCTCATCCAATATTAGTGAGCTATTCAATAATTTGGTTGAATTTTCTACCTTCTTTCTAAGGTCAATAATTTCAGCTTCGAGCTTACAACATGACTCTTCCTTTTAATTTATTTGATTTTTCAATAGTTCCTCTATTCTTTTGGCTTCTTATTCAATTTGGGTCTTGAGATGGACAATAGTTTCAAAACTTGTTTTAATCTCATCATATACCTTCACATTTTCTTTTTAATTCTTTAGTCTTGTGATTTCTTCTACCTTTTGCTTCTAGTTGATTCTTATTGCTCTCTTTGATTATTTCCTTTAACATCAATATGTACCTTTGAATCCTCCTAAGAAACTTTTTAGTGTTATCCGAAAGATAGTTATAGTGTATATAAAAATGATCACTTCTATATCTATAGAAACCCTCTCCAATTTCCTTTTGAAGTTCTAATATATTTTCTTCTATTCTTTCCATGGGATAACTATCATCAAACTTTACACAAACTGTTTCTAGATCATCCTCTTCACTTGAGAAAAATTCAACATCATCACATTTTGAATCAATGCAATCAAGAGTCTTTGAAGATTCTTTACCTTCATTTGAAGTATCTTCAATATATTCCTTCTTTCCAACATCATCACATGATTATTTTCTTTTAAAATCATCACATATGCAATCGAGAATTAGAGATTCTTTACCTTTGATAATCTTGACGGAGTGGTCTTCAACATCTTCTTTCTTTTTTTGATATGTCTCCTCTAGCTTTAGCCATAGATCCTTGGAGGAAGTGCATTGTCCCATGCTCTCTTTGATAGGGCTTGAAAGTCCACTAAGAATGGTCTTGAGAGCCAATGCATCATTCTTCTTTCCTTCCCTTTGAGTTTCAAACTTTGACTTGTTCTTCAACGGAACTGATCCATCAATGGCTACTTTCCAAATTTGCTCCCATTGTATTCAAATAAACTTTCATCTCTATTCTCCAAGTAGAATAGTTTCATCATCAATGATTGAAACTTCATCATTCATTTGTGTGTTTATGAATCTCCTTCAAACTTGTTAAGGCTTGTATTGAAGGCCCTCTTTGATACCAATTGTTGGACACACCTACCACACTTAGAGAGGGGGGGTGAATGAGTGTGGGGATCTTTTTCCCAAAACTTCCCTCTTACACAAAAAATCCTTATTTAACATTCAACATTTTTTCATTAATCATTTCTATCATTTATAATCATTTGGATGTGAATACATATCAGCAACATATCATCAACAAATCATCTCCACAAGGAACACAAAGAACACAAGATGTATGTACAATTTTTTCTTTTTATTATGGACTTAAATCTAGGGGTTTTTTAGCAACCATTGAATAGAGTAAAACTCTACAAGAGAACCATATCTATATGCAAGACTCATCTTACATTCTCAGCACCAACCAAGATGAGACAACAATCCTCAACAGATATCAATCTGTCAACATAAACAAGTGCATCAACCATGCACCAACCTATGCCAAACAACCTATAATCAACTTGTACCATAAACAAGTGCATCCAACCATGTACCAAGTATATAACAATCATGTTTCAAATACTCATCACCAATGACTCATCAATATGTACCAACATCATCAACTATACACCTCATGTATTCAATATGTACCAACATCATCAACTATACACCTCATGTATGTGCCAACTCATCAACTGTTTGTCTCAACCATGACTAGTTTTGGATTAGTCAACAACCCCAACTTGAAATAATCATAACTTTGTACCTGTAATGAATAAAGATATGAAAATTATACTCAATTTTATTCAATTTGATTTATACAATTCCTCCAGGTGTCACTACTTGGAACCTCTCAGAAAAGGAGTTATAGAAAAAATGGCATACCTTGCTAAATTTTGGCTTATTCTAGAGAGAGACCTTGTAGAGCGTGGCCCGGAAAAAATATTCGTTGAATTGATATAAAAATGTTACACAACATACTAAAACCTATACCCTAAACAAAACATTTGGTCTCACTAAATTTGGATCTGTTATGAAGACGTTATAACATTTTTACCCGAAACATCTGTTTTTGACTAGTTTCAGGACTAGCCACAAACCCTATTTTCCACATAGTGTAACTCCAAAAATACAACGAACCATGAGATCAATTTTTTCCCACAGATACTTGGATATTTTTTTTCAATGGAATATAAATTTCACGGTATGAATCATTATAGAAAAAACGTTATAGCGAAAATGGTGAGATGACCTGTAAATAACATACCTTAGAAAGCNNGAAAGCACCATCAAAAGAATTTATCCTTCCTTGCATTTTGGCCTTCTTTTATTCACCTTTCCTCATAATTTCGACTTATATATCCTTGGTCATATTAGAAACATATAGATATTCAATATTCTCAAGTGTACCACACCAAAAATGCTCAAGAAACTCTCACAAGAATCTCTCCATTGATACTCCAAAAGATATTCTCACAAGAAGCTCTCTGTTGATCCACAAAAAGGATGATATACAAGAGACCATTTATATCTTATTTATACTTTCATCCTCTAGGTCACTTAGCCTATTTTTAGGTCACTTAACCTATTTTCTTTATTTTAGGGTTAACAACTTTCCATATATAGAAATTTCTGCAATATTTTATCATTTAAATATTCCTTCTTGATTTTCTCATCTTACTTTATCATTTCTTGAGTTTTTTCACCTTAACTTTTTCACCTTACTTTATCATTTAAATGATGATTTCTTCTTTTAGGTCACTTAACCCATTTCTAGGGAACTTAGAGATTTAGGGTTCAAGAGGAAATCCACTTGTTCACAGGAGGATTTTCCTATAACAGAAATTGGCGACTCCAATGGAGTTATACCAGTCCACTTGTCCTCTGTTCTCTTGAAGGATTTCAGACTTGTTATCCTACCCATACGCTTGGACTAGACTGTTGATTATACCCACCCAGAGGCTGACTGTGATTTTGTGACCTTAGTAGCCATAATATTCAGGGTCTTACACAAGGTGACGGTGAAGGGAAGTCTCACTGTACCTGGAACATACGTTGGTCAAGCTCACTCAGGCTCTTGGGAGGGTAAATACACATTTATTGCATGGAATCTTTCACCAAGGCCCAGGTCCATTAAGAAGGTCACCAACGTAATTGATCCACCTCCTCTATCCCCGCCCCTTCCTATTTGGATCTTGCGACGTTGGATTTCATCACCAATTAGTGGTTTCATCGTGGGAAGTTTTGTTTGATTGTTTACTTCTTAGATTCATAGCATGTTTTGTTTTTTTTACTTAGTGGACCTTAGGTCAAGTTAGTGTTAATGGAATAAACTCCTTGGATTACCAATGGAGGAACCCCTTGTCCTAGGGAACCTTTCACCTTTCCTTCTTTTGAAAACATTGGTCGTCCGTACATTTCCACACTGAGTCTTCCAGGACTCACCATCGGATTACCGGTTTGGTTGTTCCCCACTCCGGTGATCCCAAACCCTCCCATTGCTTCAGTTTCACCTAATGCTTTAGATGTCAGTACACCACCCACACATCAACCTCTTATTGACTTTTCGTCTTCTTCACCCAGTAAGTCTCCTTCCCTTTCTCCTTCTTCACCTAGTGAAAGATCTAAAGTGAGTAGCCAGGTTGATAAGAAGAAGAGACAAAAAGAGAAGAAGAAGAAAAACCTGAAAAGGACTAAGCCTCCAACTAAATCAAATGTTGGATCCAAGAAACCAGCTACTATTAATAGTATTGGGAGTGTTGATGGGGTCAACAAGATTAAAATGAAGTATCTGAAACCCAAATTCCCTTAAAGTCTTTGTAAGGGTGACCACTTTCTGAGGGATTTCCCTGGTCTTCCCAAGGTATTAGAAATGTGGTCCTCCACATCATCGGCCCCTGCTCAACATGTTGGTGACACCCCGTCAACTAGTGATGTTAAGGTTGGTAAGAAGAAGAAAATTGTCAAATTTCCTTGTATGTTATGCAAAGGTGATCATTATTCTCACTTTTGTCCTTGTATGGATGAGGCTTTTTCTCTTTTGGAAAATATTCAACTCCCAAATGGTTATCGTAATATTTCCCCCAACCCATCGTTAGTTGATGGAATGGTCAATACGTTTCCATCCCCGGTCAGTCTGGTTGATCAGGTGGTCAATCTAGTTTCATCTTCAGTAGAACCACTAACCAAAGTAGTTGATCTAGTTCTGTCATCGATCAGCCCCACTTTTCATCTGAAAAGTGAAACCCAAGTGACTGATCCAATCCCTTCATTGGTCAGTCCCACCCTTCATCTGAAGAGTACCAACGTGGCCAATCCCACTCCTCCTCTGGTGAGTGCCAAAGTGGTTTCTCCGGTCCCTTCATCAGTCAGTTTGGTTGATCATGTCATCAATCTGGTCATGTACTTAGTTGAACCAGTTGAAAAAGTGGTTGATACGATCCCATATTCGGTCGATCCCGCTCTCTCGTTAGAGAGTGAAACCCAAGGGGTAGATCTGTTTCCACCTTTCGACCCCATTCTCCCCTTGGAGAATGAAGCTAAAGTGGTTGATCTAATCTCATCATCAGTCAATCCTACTCTCCCAATAGAGAGTAAACTCAATTTTGCCCACGTTTTTCTCATTGATACAGAATCTACCATGCTGGGGGTAATTCCTCCTTCTCCCACGAAACCTTGTCTAAGTAATGAGGCCATCATTTTTTATTGGGGTGTGCTAACTAGACCTCGTCTTCCCTCTCACATTCCCTTCAAGATTATAGTATAGGTTTGTAGTCGGGACATTCCTCATGCACTGATAGATGAAGGTTCATCCGTTAGTATTTTGTCCTCTATTGCCTGTAAAGATTTGGGTTATCCTCAGCTTATGTCAGTTATCCATACTCTATTTTCTTTTAATAGAAGAACCAATAACCCTTTAGGGATCCTTCCTCAGTTTCCTGTAACTTTGGGATGAAAATATGTGTTCATTGATGTTATGGTAGTCCAGGACCCCTTGGTTTTCGATTTACTCCTTGGGTGAGATTATGTCTATGCCATGAAATCTATTGTGTCCACTCTTTTTTGTGTGATATCTTTCCCGTGTGATGGAAGAATGGTGACTATTGATCAAATTTCTCTTATTGTCCCTGACATGACCATCAACCTAATGAACTCCCTACATGGTTCTTATATGCAATCGGTATCACCCCTGCAACAGGTAAATTATGTGGCATTGTCTCCCATGAATTCAACTTCCGATGACTTACATCTGGTAGTTGACATGGTGATCTCTTTGGTAGGGCTATTGGAGCCTGATATACTTACCCCTGTCACGACCCTCAACATGTGTCCCTTCCAGATCATTATTCTTCCATCCAGTGAAGATATCTTGGAAGCCATGACTGATTTTTGTCCCTTGACATGGTTTCCTTCCTGAGAATTATCCTCTTGGAAACCATGATCAAGAAGAGGTAACGAGCATAGTTTTCCTCTCTGTGTAAATCTCATTAAAAAATGAAACAGAAGCTATGAGCATAGATTTTCTTCTTTGTGGCAAGCTCGTTAAAAAATGAAACAAAAGCTACGAGCATACTTTTTCCTCCATGTAGCAAGCTCATTAAAAATTGTAACATAAATCTAGGGATTGAACCCGAAGCCTTGAGCATAGTTCTGTTCTCATGTCAAGCTCATTAAAAAATGAAAAAGTCACCTCTTCCATCAGGTTGAGTCTTTCATTAGGTCTCATATTTGAACCTTCATTTCATCCACCCGTATCCTTTTTCTCCATCTAGTACATAAATTGGTGAATGAATTGAAGCTTGGGGGGGGGCATATATCCACCTTTTGATTATCAATTTGGAGTTATTCCACTAGATTTTCAAGCTGGGGGCAGAGTAACAACCATCCATGGGTATCCCAACCTTTGGAATTTACATTAAGAATTTACAAGCATAGTTTAATTTTGTTTCAAGCTTGTGTAAAATGAAACCAATATTGAGCATGGTATTAGTTTCTTCTCACACTCGAAAAAACATGAGAACGCAACTGAGTAAACTTTTATCTCTTTTTCGGACTCACATGGTTATACGAAAAAGGAACCCTTGGAGTCTCCTTTAAGCTCTTTTCAGACTCTCTAAACGTGAAAAGATTTACGAGTGATCTTGCTTCCTTTCCAACTCGTTAAAAGGTTTTAAAGGGTGTCTTTCGAGTGATAATTTATCTCTTTTTAGGCCTCGTGAGACTAACATTATGAAAAAGGAAAAACCTAGAGTTGTCTTTAAGTTCTTTTCAAACTCTCTAAACATGAAAAATCATCTAGTTTACCTTCTCTGGACTCATTAAAAAAATCATACATTGAAGGGCTCGTATAGGACCAAACCCTTACTTCTTCCAGTTCGTTAAAAAAAGGAAGAGGGACTTACTCAAGGTGAGTTATATCGAGCATGTGTTACCCTCATCAATCTTGTTAAATCAAAAAGAGGTACTTGTCTATTTGAATGGGAGGGAAATTTGAAGGAAGCAAGCCAAGCAGTTTTTGAAAACATTAGAAGTCACTATTACAGTCTCCCTTGAAAATGACACTTTGTCCTTGAATACATTTTAATCCACTGAACCTCTGCACTGAACCAGTTATCTGAGTTTCTTTACTCCTTTGGGTCACCTGAAGAAAGTCACAGTATCCACTGCATTATCATGTTTTGGTCTAGGTCATGTTTCTACTATTGTGCCTCAGTGTTCAAGGGAAGTATCTTCCTCGAGCATCAACCATCACAAATTTCCTGTTTCAATAGCACTGTCAGTCCATGTTCATTTGATCCACCAATTTACATCTCTGTGTCAGTTTCATGTCATTGATGGGGGATACATAAAGGCCCTCCTTCGACGAGTTTGTTCATGTCCACTTCAACACATTATCTAGGAATTAGACTTAGAAACCAGTTAGTACCTTGGGACATCCATGCCTCAATGACATGCCTCCTCGCTTCCGACAACCGGTTTACATCATTGACCTCTGATTGAATGATTCCATGGATTTTTGACTTCAACTCATCTATTCACATTCTCTAGAATGTACTAGGCTACCTTGGGAATCATTGACATCAATGGTGATTTCCCTCGCACTATTTAACGGTTTACCTCATTGACCGGTAATCAAGTGGTTTTTGTCATGTTCGACATCATGACATCTATTCACATGGTTAGATTTGTACTGCATTAGGATCGGTAAGAAGACCCTGGGTTGAGTAATCACTTTGATATCTACATTACCCAGTTTGCGATGGAGTTTCTCTTGAATATTGACACATATACTATCACATAGATCCACTTTGTATTGGTCCATGGATATGTCTTCTCATCTCATAGATCCACTATGTATTTTTCATGGCGACGATCAGTTCATATCATGGGAGTATAGATCCACATTGTATCTTTGGTGGATATACCTTTTTGTTAATACAATTATGGATCCGCAGTGTATCTTATGGCGGCCATCCCTTTCAAGTCTTTATAACCCAAGCATAGGTATGAATGCCTTGGGTTTTGAAACATATCATAATATTTGTTTGATGGCTGTGTGCAACTTCTACCAGGTTCTACTAGTCCATACCCTTTCTCGAAAAAGTCTACAAAGTACTTCAATCATCAATTTTCATCTTCTAACTTCACACTTTAGGGGGAAATCTGTTACACATCAAAATTACTCATTTCAATGATGACATATTGTCATCATTACAAGTGTCAAAAGTTTCACATTTTGGCCACAAGTGTCGCATACAACATGCAACTATCTTTCCTATGTCATGTCTCGAACAACATCACAAGGAACACTTGAAGACACCCTCAGAGACTGGTTAAAGAAGCACATGTCATTTGATGAAGAGTATGAAAAAATTTCCATGAAAAAAACCACTTAAAAATGAATTTTGAAGGCCAACGCTCCCCAACCCATTGTCAGGGAGTGTCAGCGCTCCTTGACCTTCTTTGGGGAAGCATTTCAACACTCTGTGCACCCTTCTGGGGGAGTGATAGGATTTTTTGAGGAAAGTTTGGGCAACTCTCCCCTACCCACTATCAAGGAGTTCCAACTCTCATTTCCTTCCTTTGGGGGAGTGCTACAACACTCTGTGCCCCATTCTAGGGGAGCATTGAACTGATTGAGGAAATCTTGGGTTGTTGAGGAAAATTAGGGAAAAATCCCCCTCATCTTTGGAGTTGGTTTGATTCGAATATGAGGTCAAGGCTAGATCTTAGGGAAGATCCACAACTAAAGGAGAAGGATCCTCAACCTATCCCAAGAATCTCTAAGGTGGTTGGGTCTCTCCAAGCTTATATAAGGAGGCCTTTTCATGGTGAAAAAGAGGGAGAAATAGAGAAATACCTAACTTATGATCTCATAAGGAAGGAGAAGACATTGAAGGCATCAAACTTATGATCTAATAAGGGAGATAATCAATAAATTATATTCATTTTGAATGTGGATTATTTGAGCAAGGGGCTGGACAAGGAGAGTTGGAAGAGGATGTTGCAACTTCATCAAAGGTCTGTAGGTATTTCTATCTAGTTCTTATTAATAAATGTGCTTAGCATGTTTCTTTCAAGGTTGTGTATGCCTACATAAACTTACCTTTGATATATAGATCTAGTTTTGGATTAATCATGGTAGAATAGGAAGTTGTTTTTTCTTTGTTGTTATTGTATTACTGGACTTGTTGAAGATCTTGGGGATAAAGTCTCAACTTGGACTGGGAAAGGAAAAACATCAACAAAAAGGTATAGTCTTCTTCCTTTTCTCTATTTTATTGACTTAGCTAGGTTTAAAAGGATCTCAGTGACCAAAGTTAGCAACTTTCTGTCTTGATCTTGTTGATTAAGGTTGGTTGTCATTGATGTCAACCCTTGAAGAAATCCCTGTAGCACAAAGGTTTGGGCAATGAACCCAAGATTGTTTGATGTAAATATGACTTATTATTATTTTGTCATGGTTGATAAGAAGTAAATATGGATGAACTCCAAAGTGGTCCCCTTACGGTGAAAGCCCTCACGGGAAGATGGTTTGTGGAGTAAGAGAATCCATGCTTAATTATGGAATAATGAGATGAAGGAAAATGAATTTGTTAGGTAAACTATCCTATATGGATAGTGCTTTTCATGCCATTTCTGGTGATATGTAGAACATCACATAACTCCTCACGGTTAGAGAGTTATGACCATGTGAAGTTGGAGAGCCCAGGTTTGGGTAATGAACCCAAGTATTTTTTATGGATAACAGTATGATTTTTTCTATATTTGAAGGTAATACTATTCTATATGGATAGTACATGTCATTCCATTTCTGGTGGTAGGTAGAATGTTGACACAAACCCCCAACCCTCAGGTCAAGGTTCACTACAGGATTGTTCTAATTCCTTCCCTTGAGTCAGATTGACTCTTCGATTACTCTTCAGCGAATCCCACACACATAAAATGGTGCTTCTCCATAGGTCCTTATGAATTGATCCCACACAATCAAACACAAAGCATTGATTCCAATCTCCCTCCGACCAAACAATATGGTCGTATTTCTCACGATTTCGGAACTTTGGAGTTCACGACTTCACGACTTCTCATTCTAGGTATATCAACGCTTCACCTTCTAAAACCCAAACTTCTGATGCGCCAAAATGATTTTCATGTCCTCTCCCATGACAGTATCGCATTTTGCAATTTCAGGAATCTCAAAAACAAAATCCCAAATTCTTATCCTCCGAAATGCCGAAATGTCATGTTCTGACACACTTTACCAATAGCTAGCCCCATACAAATCTTTTCTCCACTTCGAGACTTCACACTTCACGATTTCGTGAATCTCGCTACAAGGCTTTCGGTTCTCCAACTCACGAAACCCCGAAACAGTCAACAAAGGTTTGACCTCCATGTCGACAAGTATGCCACCTATCCACTCTCCACTGTCTACAATATTTGACATAGATTCTTCTACCCCTTCAACTCTCAAATTCCGAAATGAGAGTTCACAAGAGATCTAACAGCCCCATCTCTCCTTAGCTTTACACTTTAGAAAACACTCACCATAACTCTCCTTTCACCTCTGCAATATCTGACAGCTCTTGGGACTTTGCGGATTCTCCATGGAGAATTCTGACTGTCCGTTTCCTCCTTGACAACTCCCACAAATTGAACAAGATATTCCTTCGCTGGAAATTATCTACCTATAAAGTAACTTTGCAGTGTCTCCCTTTGAATTCTTCAAGGTATTAAGCCTCCTGAGCTTTCTCCACAACTCAAGTCTTCAAGAAGACTCTTGCACGCACTCCTTGCGACAACCCTTCAAATACTTCCAAGTATTGAATTCTTCGTCTCTGTGCACTCTCTTTGCAACAACAATCCTTCAATTCTTTCCTTGATTGATAAGTTCTAAACTTACAACCAACCTTTGGACACCTTGCACGACTATTGTGCTCAACCTCCACTTCTGCGGGAATGAGAATAAAGTTATCTCTCCTGAGCTTTCAAAGATAAAAACTCTAAACCCTTGTCAACGCACTCCTTGTGGACAAACTTCACTGCACTCCTTGCAGGAATTTTACTCACTCGGGTTGAGAAACAATTGAAACTCATTCCTTACTCTTTCTCTCAGATTTCAAACATTCAATAAGAAATCATTCATACATAGCGTAACAACAAATTCATAATAGAGACAGTAAAATAACTATAAGCATAGCATTCAACATGCATACACAGAGACTATCACAACACCATAAGTCTGAATCAAAGCTTCATGTATTAATTCAAGACTTCTGTACATGGGTGTTTTCAAATACAACTCTCTTCTCTCTCTCACAATAGCTAAATGTTATTCTTCTCATCTATTACAACTATACAATGAGGGTGTCTATATCCCGTTTCCCTCCTACTCTCTTAAACTATCAAATCTAAGAATTTAAAGCTACCTACCTATATTAACTAGCATAAATGCCTCTACCTACTACAGATGTGAGGGAATCACTCATGATCTGTTTACAATCTACAAGTGCCCCTCCACTTAACTATTTCATTTAATATCCGCACATTTATTTCAAAACATTTCAAAACACTTTTGACAACGTGTTGAAATGCGCTAGCGCTTGTCCTAGCTATCCTCCACCTCCGCGCGTGCTTGCTACTCATGATGCTCCTGCATCATTCTCCCTCGCTTGAAAATTTTCATGGACTCCTATCCATGAGCTCTCGCATGGTCTGTCCATGCTTCTAGATTTCAGCTTCATTTTCCCAGCTGGCATCTTCAACTGGATGTCCCTTCCACTTGACCAAGTATTCAAAATATTCCTTTTGCCTGGTCCTCTTACTAACTCTTTTGTCCAGTATGCTTTCCATTTGTGGTTTCTTTGCAACTAACATCTGTTTAGTCCACTGAACCTCTGGTTGTTCATTACCTACTTCTGCTTCTTCAGCTTTATAAGGGTACAAATATGAGATTTTGAATATCAGAGAGATTCCGATCCCATCAGGTAATTCAATCTCGTAAGCATTTGTCCCAAATTTCTTAATGATCTTGCACGACCAAATTTTATTCATTTTCAGTTTATTATATGTCCCCCTTAGGAACCTTTCCTTTCTCAAGTGTGCAAGGATCAAATCACCAACTTCGAACTGAAGTTCTCTCTTATGTTGATCTTCTCTTCGCTTATACTCTTGGCTTGAGTTTTGCAATCGCTCCCTAACTTGGTTACGAAGATCCTTCATTTCTTCTGTGAAATCCTCTGCACTAGCACTTCTAGTCGCAGTCTGTTCTGAATCTCTCGATTCAGAAACTCCCCTTGGCTACATGCCATAAACAACTTGGAATATACTCTTCCCTCTACTTCTATTAAGTGAATCGTTATATGCAAATTTTGCCTGTGGTAGAATATTGTCCCACTAACTGTGGTGTTCTGTCACCAAACTCCTCAGCAAGTCTCTCAAACTTTTGTTCACGACTTCTGTCTGTCCATCTGTCTGAGGATGATAAGTTGAACTGAACGAAAAGTTTGTTCCCATCTTTTTCCATAAGGTTCTCCAAAATTTTCCCATGAACTTGGTGTCTCGATCCGAAACTATTCTCCTTGGTAAGCCATGAAGTCGAATGACTTCTTTGAAAAACAGATTTGCAATGTGAGTTGCGTCACTGGTTTTTTGACATGGTATAAAATGTGCCATCTTAGAAAATTAGTCCACCACTACAAATATCGAGTCGAACCCTCTTTGTGTGCTCGACAACCCCAATATGAAGTCCACTCTTACTGCATCCCATGACCTCTTAGGTATGGGTAACGGTTGATATAAGCATGCATTCTGCCTCTTTACTTTTGAATGCTGACAAATTCTACATCTGTCCACGAATCTTTTGACGTCTACTCTCATTCTTGGCCAAAAATATGACTCATTTAACTTTGAGAACATCTTGTCATGACCAAAATGCCTGACCAATCCTCCACTGTGTTTCTCCTTCAGCATATTTTCCCTCATGGAGCATTTTGGAATACAAAGTTGATTACCCTTAAATAATAATCCTTCCTGGATCATGTATTCCTTCCATTGACTTCTGTCCCTGGGAATTGGATTCTCAACTGCTTCATACGCCTCCTTAAAATCTGGATCATCTGTGTACATTTCCTTGAGGTTATCAAAACCCAAAGTTTTGACTCTGAACTCCTGCACCAGTAAACATTTCCTACTCAAAGCATCAACAACTTTGTTAGCAGTTTCAGAAATATGCTTAGTTACAAAAGTAAAGTTCTGCATGTATTCAACCCATTTAACATGTCTTTGATTCAACTTCTCCTGTTGAGTCACAAATTGCAAAGCATGATTGTCACTGTATAAGACAAACTCCTTAGGAATCAAATAGTGTCTCCATTTCTTCAATGTCTAAATAATAGCATAGAACTGCTTGTCATACGTGGCGTATTTTATTTTGGCTTCGTTTAGCTTCTCACTGAAGTATGCTATCGGTCTGTCTTCTTGGCTCAAGACTACCCCTATTGCAAATCCACTTGCATCACATTTTACTTGAAATGTCTTTTTGAAATCCAGCAACACCAAAATTGGTTGTTGCGTGATTTTCCTTTTCAAAAAATTGAAGCTTTTCTCAGCTTCTTCTGTCCAGTGAAAGGACTTGTGTCTCTTCTTCACTGTGTCCATCATCAGTGCACTAATTCCACTAAAATTCCTAATGAACTTCCTGTAGAAACTAGCCAATCCGTGAAAGCTTCGAACTTCAAAGATACTCTTTGGTGATGGCCAATTCTTAATCACTTCCACTTTATCTAGATCCATCCTCAACTTGTTTGCAGAAATAACAAACCCTAAATAAATGAGCTCTGTCTTCATGAATGAGTATTTATTCATGTTTATCAACAAATTCTCTTGCTGTAACCTCTTCATCACTGTAGCCAAATGTTTCATATGTTCTACCTCTGTTTTATTGAAAATTAGTATGTCATCAAGATACACAATGACAATTTTTCTGATGAAATTCTTCAGGATTTCATTCATCAATCTCATGAAAGTGCTCGGTGCGTTTGTTAAGCCAAATGGAATAACAAGCCATTCATATAACCCTTCATTGGTATTGAATGTTGTCTTCCATTCATCACCTTCTCTCATGCGAATCTGATGATATCCACTTTTCAAATCAATCTTTGAAAAGAGTCTTGCTCCACTCAAGCAATCCATCAAATCATCCATCCTTGGCAATGGAAATTTGTATCTGATGGTAATCTTGTTGATCAATCTCGAGTCAATACACATCCTCTAGCCTCCATCTTTATTTGGACTGAGTACTATCAGAATAGCACATGGACTCAAGCTTTCTCTAACTAACCCTTTGTCCATTAAATCCTGGACTTTTGTTTTGACCTCTTCATTCTCCTGCGGTGTCAATCTTTACGCTGCTTTGTTTGGTAAACTAGCTCCAGGTATGAGATCAATGTGATTACTTATACTTCTGATAGGTGGTGACGAACGAGGTAGTTCGTCCACTACTATGTCAGTAAATTTCTCCAATAGCTTTTGGATTTCCTCTGGTAGATCATCCACTCTTGTGTTGGTCAAAATAATTCTAGGCTTCCTAACCACAATGAATTGTGGATCGTCCTTCTTCTTAACCTCCTTAAGAAGTTCCTTCCCACTCATGAGAAGTACAGTGTTGCTTACTTCCGGTTTCTCCTCTTTGTCCTTAATCAGAAACAACAGGTGAATTCTCCCATTCTTTTCTAGGGTGTATGTGTTCTTCTTCCCATCATGAACCACATTCCTGTCATATTGCCATAGTCTACCCAGCAATAGTTGACAAACATCCATGGGAATGACATCACACAATATCTTATCGTTATATCCTCCTATTTTAAATTCAACTAAACATTGTTTAGTGACATTTACTTGATGTCCTTTTTGTAGCCATGAAACTCTGTATGGACTAGGATGTTCAATAGTCCCCAACTCCAGCTTTTCTACCATCTCTTTATAAATGAGATTTTCTATGCTACCACTATCCACGATGACTTTGCATACCCAGTCTTTGGTCTTGCAAGCAGTCCGAAAAAGACTGTTCCTTTGCACTGGATTCTCCACCTCCTTTTCTAGCATTAAGAGAACCTTCCTCGTCACCAATGATCTTCTGCCTTCAACATCTTCTGCCTCAACATTCCACCTTTGTGCTTCAGCAATGTGAGTCTCACCACCTTCTTTATTCTTATTTGGAAATTAATAAGACTTATTTCCATTCTTTCCACACGTGAAGCATTTGACTACTCCACCTCTGCCTCTTCCTCTTCCTCTAGTGCGAGGAAAGGTGTTATTATCAACATACTGTCCTCTCTGTGAGCTTCCACCTCTTTCAGGTTGAGGTTGAGGTTTCTTCCACTCTTCCTTAGACTTCTGATTCCTTTCTTGGACAATTGTTTTGCCTCTGGGCTGACTTCTACCTCGGCCTCTTTGACTTTGCTTTCGGCTCAACTTCTCTTCAGCCTTCATATCCATCTGATAAGAATCTTCTATGGTATGAATGATCATCATGCTCATCTCATCCTAAATGTCATATTTCAGACCATTCATATACCTGGCAACCCTTTCATCATCACTTTCGTGATGACCTCCTCTAATGTTTAGCTTGTAGAACTCTTCAGTGTAGTCCTTCACTAACATCATCTTCTGTCTCAAATTCTGCATTCTTCGAAACAGAGTGATTTGGTAATCCTTGGGTATGAATTATGCCTTCATCTTCACGATCATTCTATCCCAACTTTTGATTTTCTGCTTGCCTTTGCAGCATCTGTCAGCTTGTAGTTTGTCCCACCACAATGCTGCATGTCCTTTAAGTCTTGTGACAGCATGTTTAACCTTCTTGTCTTACTCAACATATTCATAGTTAAAATATCTGTCCAGAGCTCTAACCCAATCTAGAAGCTCTTCAACATCTAGGTTTCCCTCATATATTGGAATGTCCATTTTTGCTCTAGCACCCATCCTTGCAACAACCCTAAGTAGGCGTTCATTTGCTGCATCTCTTGTTGCAACTTCTTCTCTTTGATGTATAGCTTCATCTTCACTTTCACATTCACTGACATCTCCAACACCGTCTGTGAACCTCTGTTTTATTTCCATGTCTAGGAGTCTAGCGCGTGTGTTACACATCTCTCTTTCCATGGTTGGATTTGGCACCTACCTACCCCTTTCTCTTGGAATTTCCCTCTCCTCTGGCGGATTGGGTGTTTGTCTGTCTCTCCTTCTTGACAACATGGCTGTAAAATTCCTTCTTTCCCTGCTACAAAAAGCAAAGAAAATTCTCCTAGGCTCTGATACCAGAAATGACATAGACCCCCAACCCTTGGGTCAAGGTCTGCTACAAGATCATTCTAATTCTTTCCCTTGAGTCAGATTGACTCTTCGATTCCTCTTCAGGGAATCCCACGCACATAAAATGGTGCTTCTCCATAGGTACTTATGAATTGAGCCCACAAGATCAAACACAAAGCATCAATTCCAATCTCCCTCCAACCAAACAATGTGGTCATATTTCTCGCGATTTCGGACCTTCGGAGTTCACGACTTCATGACTTGTCCTTCCAAGTCTCTCAACTCTTCGCCTTCCAAAACCCAAAATTTCGATGCACTAAAATGCTTGTCGCATCCTCTCCCATGACAGTATTGCGTTTCGCAATTTCGGGAATCTCGGAAACGAAATCCCGAATTCTTATCCTCCAAAACGCCGAAATGCTGAGCTCCGACATGCTTCACCAATAGTTGGCCCTACACAAATATTTTCTCCCCTTCGGGACTTCGCACTTCGTGATTTCGCAAATCTTGCTACAAGGCTTTTGGTTCTCCAACTCACGAAACCCCAAAATGGTCAACAAAGGTTTGACCTCTGTGTCGACAAGTATGCCACCTGTCCACTCTCCACTGTCTAAAATATTTGACATGGATTCTTCTTCCCCTTCAACTCTCGAATTCCAAAATGATATTTCACGAGAGATCTAACGACCCCATCTCTCCTGAGCTTTACACTTTAGAAAACACTCGCCGTAACTCTCCTTTCTCCTTTACAATATCTGACGGCTCTCGAGACTTCGCAGATTCTCCACGAAGAATTTCGACCGTCCATTTCCTCCTTGAAAACTCCCACAAATTGAACAAGTTATTCCTTCACTGGAACTTATCTACCTGTAAAGTAACTTTGCAATGTCTCCCTTTGAACACTTCGAGGTATTAACCCTCCTAAGCTTTCTCCACAACTTGATTCTTCAAGAAGACTCCTGCACGCACTCCTTGTGGAAACCCTTCAAATACTTCCAAGTATTGAATTCTTCGACTCTATGCACTCTCTTTGCAATAATAGTCCCTTCAATTCTTTCCTTGGTTGATAAGTTCTAAACTTACAACCAGCCTGCGCACATCTTGCATGATTGTTGTGCTCAACCTGCACTTTTGCAGGAATGAGAATAACATTATCTCTCCCGAGCTTTCAGAGATAAAAACTATGAACCCTTGTCAACACACTCCTTGCGGACAAAATTCACTACACTCCTTGTAGGAATTTTACTCACTCAGGTTGAGAAACAATTGAAACTCATTCCTTACTCTTTCTCTCAGATTTCAAACATTCAACAATAAATCATTCATACATAGCGTAATAGCAAATGAATAACAAAAAGAGTAAAATAACTATAAGCATAGCATTCAACATGCATACACAGAGACTACCACTACACCATAAGTCTGAATCAAAGCTTCATGTATTAATTCAGGACTTCTGTACATGAGTGTTTTCAAATACAACTCTCTGCTCTCTCTCACAATAGCTGAATGTTATTCTTCTCATCTATTACAACTATACAATGAGGGTGTCTATATCTTGTTTCCCTCCTACTCTCTTAAACTGTCAAATCTAATAATTTAAAGCTACCTACCTATATTAACTAGCATAAATGCCTCCACCTACTACAGATGTGAGCGAATTTCTCATGATCTGTTTACAATCTACAAGAGCCCCTCCACTTAATTATTTCATTTAATATCCGCACATTTATTTCAAAACATTTCAAAACACTTTTAACAACGTGTTGAAATGTGCTAGCGCTTGTCCCAGCTGTCTTCCACCTCCACGCGTGCTTGCTACTCGCAATGCTCCTGCATCAAATGTCACATAAATCCTCAAGGTTTTAGAGTTATGGCCTTACGAAG
>CBVK0100184582.1:0-18303 GCA_900067695.1 Picea abies
TTCAAGTGGCAAGTTTGAATTTCAATGGAATGTGCTCATGTTGATTAACACTTAAACCATCATTTGTCACCTATTATCTGCCATCTCTTATCGTATGTGTCTTCTTCATATCTAACTTCAGAGTATGCAAGACAATGGTATGGAATGCATAAACCATAAAAAATTTAACATTTTCCCCCTTTTATCAATGCCTTTTTGTTTCATGAAGCTTTGCAGTATGCTACACATACTTATAGATGATGAAATTGCAGACATACAAATATTTGTTTCTGTAGATTACAAATATATAAATGTGTTAATAAATATTATTTTTTAGTTTTTTTTTTTTTCTTGTTTTCTTTGTGACCTATCTCATTGGCTCCAAAAAAACATTTCTAATGTTTCTCCTATAACTTTTAATTTCTCAATTATTTCAATTTTTTTGAAATGTGTTTCACTATTAGAGACTAGTGTCTACATGATTTAGAAAAACATTTTCATTATGCTAAGACCTTCAGACACTAGACCAACACTTTAAATACTAATTTCGATGTTCGATAACTTCATAATTTTAAAAATATATAATACAATATTAATTATATTTGGAAAAATAGCCTCGTACTATTATTATTTTTCCTCTAGACAATTTTATATATTAGTTCCATCATTAAGGTACTGAAATGCTACACTAACAAGAACATATAGTTTATACACCCCCCGACAAGTTTATAGTTTATACATTTTTTACATAGCATCCATTTGAACATATATTCAAGGGATTATTTATGTTGATGTATTTCCTATCATTAGAAGAGAATAATAAGAGATCAAGGGAATGAAGGAGAGGAAAATCAATATGAGTTAAGCACTTATGTGTAAGAGTTGGACAAGAGACAATGGTCTTGTATACCTCTATTGAATCATCCTCGAGTGATGTATAGCCAAAAAGAATTCCCTCACATATGAGTGAAATTATCTTATGTAGCATTTTGGTGCCATTTGAGACTACTCTCCTATGGGATGCATTAGTTCTTGCATTCACTTCGTGAGTTTTCTAGGTAGAATTTTTGAAGAATAATAAGGATTTGCAAAAATATGAGGAGGGGATTCAAGTTTTTTCATGTGAAAGAGAAGATTTCTAAAAAAAAGAGTAATGATATTGAAACAAGTGAATTGAGAAACATTGAAAAATGCAACAAAGAGGGGTGAAATACTATTAATAATTTCCGTTTATGTTACTAATATTTATGGGAAAAATAGTTTACCACAAGCATATTTATCTTAATATCTCAACGAATTCTCTCTATGTTACTACTAGCACAACCACATTAAGGTGGTTGATATACATCGATAACCATATCGATCACTTTTATGATAAATATGCAAGAATAAAGTTAGGGTTTCAGATTAAGAGAAAAATTTAAGATTAGGGTTAGGGTTAGGATTTCGGATTGGGTGAATAATTTTACATAGTTTAATACATGAGTATATAAAATAGATATGCACATCAAAATTACACACATTAAATAGATGGAAACATAAGAATATTAACTTCAAAATATTCGTATGGAAAGAAAACACAAATGTTTATTAAAAATAAAATTTAAACACATAAGTGAAGTTTAAAATCTTCTTTTTATTTAAATATAAAAACATAACCAAAAATATGTTTCTTATAGATCATTAGTAAATATATAATAATAAAAAAAATGAGGGAACATAATAATTTTCTACAAAGGAATCGACCACTCAACTTGTACTATGTTACAAATGTTGAGAAAATATTAAAACATGTAAACATTTTAATTGTAATAAATTGTGATTGGAACGTCGATGTTGGTCTTAGATTTCACCTTCAGAGAGAGAAGAAACTAGATTTGGAATCGACACTATGACACATCAATGAAATGAAAATAGTTTAATGGTAAGGCATTGTTATTGGAACGATGATGTTGGTCTTGGATTTCACCTTTAAAGAGACCAATGACCAGATTTGGAATCGTTCCATGGGCTAAGACATTTCCACACGTCAATTCAATGTTTATAATGAGTAATATGAAACAAATATCCCCATACACCATATAGGGTTTGTGAATAAATTTGACAGAGAAAACAATTAAAATAAGAACCAAAAAAGTAGCTAAATATTGAAAACCTACTCGTCTTTGCAATGGATACAAAATTTGAATGAATATGAAGACCAAGACAATAAGAATTAGTTGTGTTGTCTATAATTGATTTGGGATCCTACAAACTATACAAAAGGATATTTTGTCATCTAACGAAGTACTTCTTGTGTTGGTGGTCTCCCACTGAATCCCAGAGATGCCATAGCAGCAATGTGCATGCATGATTGAACAAGTCAAGATATAAAAAATTGTAAGTAAATTTTTAATGGCAATAAGATCTATACACAATCAAATACCATTACCATGAAAGGTTGGAAATTTCAACTCCAGGTGTAGCTAATTGGTGAAATAAATGGGTCGTAGACTCTCATAATGTTTGATTTCCCTATTGCACCCATGCTATCCTATTCTTGTCAGAGCAGCTTTCCCATAGAGGAAGAAGATAACTACTAAAAAATTGAGAGATGGTGATGGGTAGTAAACAACCCCATTGGAGAGATGGAGAGGGAATTAAAGAACCCTACATAGTAATGCAAAAATGACCAAATCCATAGTCGACACTCAAGAACCGAACATAGTAGAAAATATCATGCACGGTAGTAAAAACCAAATGCCATATTGTAAAATGGCACAATTCGTTCTCAAAGAAATAGGTGTCATAGGAGATATGGTGGTAGGTTAGATTAAATGTGGCAGAAGGAGGAAGTGTAATTAACATTAATTAATGATGTTCAGTAATGACTAACGACCAACTTTTGACATGCAAGGAAGTTATTGCCCTAAATACGAACCCTTCATTTCTGAACACGACAAAGAATATTCCATTTTTATTTAATTATGTCCAAATAAAAAACATATAAGATTAAAAGCCTATTTAATCTGGCTCTTTCCAATAGTTGTACGCCTATTGGCATAAATATTTACACGAAAATCTAATAAAATCCATAATTATCTTAATATTATTGAGCTCCAATCTAAACACTACTATGACCATTTTCCATTTCCATTTATCTTAAATATTGTCTACCGATGCATATTATGTATTTAAAATCTAACAAGGGAAATAACTCCAAAGCACCTAGTCCAGGCCTTAGGATTATATTTATGTTGTCTTATCATGATGATAATATATTTGTCTAAATAATATAACTAATAAGTTCATTTTCAACTACTAATTTATGAAATGTTGTCAATTTTTTTTATGTATTGTTCTGGTAGATTAGGTTCATGCTCAATGGGTTAGATTTTATTTAAAAGAATTTAAAAGTGATTAGTTTCCTATTGAGAATGGTTTTATATGCTAGTTGGTATGTGTAATTTATTTGTCATCTAAACGTAACAACGATATAAGGACTAACTCTAATATCTTCTAAGTTGGAAATGCTTATTATTTATTTGAGATGTGTATTGGTTTTGACACTAATTAGTTTGGATTGCATTATTTAAGTTAACCAATATCTATATATATATATAATAAATTAATAAATTATAAATAAATTATTTTTAAAAATTATCATTTTAAAAGAAATATTAGAAATTTTTTTATTTATTTATAAAAATTTTAACATAATAAAAAAATACTAACTTTTATTGTTTTAATAAAATCTTAATTTAAATTAAAAATATTAAATTAATACCATACTTATTTTAATATATTAATCAATTATTTAATATTAAGTAAATCATAACACATTAAAAAAAATCTCACGCTAGAATATTTTGCTTAGCAATGGCCACGGAAAGCTTATCAACGGCCATCGAAAACTAAATTAAATAGATAATGTGAGATAAATATGTATGTAATTTTGGCAAAGTCATGGAACCAATAATAACATCTTTTGAAGATGGTGATTTTAATGTAATCATGAAAGAAAACTTTAAATTCTAAGTATTTTATAAATAATAATTTATTTTTTTAAGAATTATTTCCTTTTCAATATATCTTTTAAGAATTGGAATTGTTATAATTTTATTTAATTAAATCATTTTTTATTGTTAAATAACTTAATATTATTTTATAATTATTTTTTTTAGATTTTTTTTCTTTTCAAATTTGAATTATTACTATTTTATTTAATTTAATCAATTTTTTTATTGTTAAATAATTTAGCATTATTTTATAATAGTAATTTTTTTTTAAATATTTTTATTTATTTTATTATTTTATTATTTTTTATCTTATATAAATTTTAATTAATTTGTTTATGATATGTGGAGTGTTTACTTAAAATATTATTGGTATTCTATATTAAAGAATTAAAGAATTTGTTTTTATTAGTCACACATAATTCATAAGTTAATATAATCAATCTTAATATTTAAAAACTGAGGGATTACACATTATTCATAAATCAATTTTAATAATTTAAAAATTTACACATCATTTATAAATTAACATAATCAATCTAACATTTAAAATCTTAGTGACTAAACATCATTTATAATGATGATGATTAATGTTCACTTAGACCAATTGGTTTATAGGATCTTAAGAAGGTAAGAGATTACTTTGATTTCCTTAATTTTTAAATTGTGATCTAATTTGGGAATACACAGGGCAATCTAAAAGTAACCCTTGTAATGTCACAGAGATGGTGTATTCTTTCATCCCATGGTGTTTTCGGAATTTTCCAAAGCCTAATTGTAGCTCATGAAAGTTTGCACAATGCCCAGTTTCTCTATGCAAGATATAGAGAAATTCAAAAACAATGCTTCATGGTTTTCTCTCATAAATGAGCAAGATTCTACAAAGTTCATACAACATATTTATTCATAATTAAAATTTGGCATGTGTAATACCCCATTTCACTTGACTATTTTTAGACAATGGACTTACTGTTTGAGGAAGTTTGCTTGAAAACAAGCAAACGGCCCAATTAATTAATTGAAGAATGCTAGACTCGTTATGAAATTCTCAGAATGTTAAATGTGAAATTGATTAAGTGGAATAAATTTTATGGATGATCATGATTGTACAGAACCTGGGACTCTGGATTGAGTCAGGGAGTAAACATATTATTGGATTTTTTAATAAATGAAGAAATTGATTATGGGCATTTCTCATAAAATATGTGAGTGGATGCAGGCATAGGGATCATGCTTGCATATCCGACTCACAAAAGGAGTAGCAGGGCTATACTGAACCAGACTAGCAGAAAAGGGAGGGGTGGAGCAATGTTGCTATTTCCACTCACTAGCACTCTTGTTGTGGCCAAAGTTGAAGAGTGTGGAACACTTTTGTTCAAAGGGTTGCACGATGTCAGGAGGGTAGACTGGGTCTCAATGAATCACAAGGTATACTGAGGGGAACACAATAAGGCTGAGGCCTTATTCCTCAACATCCAATAGTCTCGTAATAGGGGAAACTACATGAGTAATAGGATCTTCGCTAGTTGTGCCATATTCTCAATGCTCAAGGTCAAAAGCGCTTGAAGGGCATGGCGCATGGAACCATTGGAGTACACAAATACATCATGAAGGGCATGGCTTATGGCACCCTTAGTCCTTGTTTGAAGGTCAAAAGAGCTTGAAAGGAATGATGCATGGCACTCTTGGAGTACATCTGTACATCCTGAAGGACATGACATTCATGGAACCCTTAGCCTTTGTTTCGATCAATTTCTAATACAACATGACACGTGTAAGTTAACTAGGGAAAAATAATAAAATGGATGATATAGTCATGCCAGAAAATTTTGAAAACAACTTTATGGAAAGGGTTTACATGTTGAGGAACAACTAAATTATTTAAGAATTTGTGGGTAATTGGGAGTTTAGACTTAATAATAATATAATTAAATATATAAAAACAAACAACTTGAAAGGAAACTAAAGATGTGCATGATAACATTAAAGTGAAAAAATAAATAACAATTATTAATTTCATGAGAAATATTTATATAAGGAGATTAATTGGGAAAAATCCTAACTCATTGTGTAAATAACTAAATTAGTGGCGGCTCTAGAGTTAATAGGAGTTCAGTATTCTAGTTCAAGATACTAAAATATTTCATGTAGATTAGTGGAGGATGTCTAGGGGACAACTACTAGAAAAAATAGGGAAATCAAAAGTGGGTGAGGAAAATTGGTGTTCAAATAAAAATTAAATGAGGTAATTTTAGGAGCAAATTTGCATGAGAGTGACATGTGGGTGGGTGATTATTACACTTAAGTTATTTCCTAATATTAACTAATTATGCATGAGAGACTTGGTGTCAAAGTGAATTTTACCTATAAAATAAAGAGAGGAGAATGTTGAATGGGGGTATGTCTTATAGTTGGATGAGATTGTAATGACCGAGAATCTTGAGTGGTTCTATTACGAGTTGAACAATGAAGTGTACTAAGAGGTAGGATCCTCTCACTTGAGAGTGAGCACTTCACAACTAGTTTTGTGGTTGGATATGTATAACCCCACTACAGCTCGGAGGGCATAGAGGAAGAAGAGTACTCGTTGGTAGGGAGACATCCAATGAGTCCTTCAGTCCTTCAATACATTGAAAATCTTGGAAAGTACTAACAAATGTTCCACCCAAGAGACGTATCATCAATGTATTAATTCCTGAGAGCTTTTCTAAACTTCAAAATTGACAGTTGAACGTAAATCTTTTAATTTTGCATTGATTTTGTCTCATTATGTGTAATTAGAGTTTATTGTTTCATTCTTATAAAAAAACATTCATAAAATCTAAATTGGGTTAAACTAGATGGGCATTACAACATCCATATACATATACATATTTTTGTGGTTTTATTGAAAAAAGAAAAAAAAAAAAATTGAAATAACTATTTTAATTTACAATTTACAAAAAACAAAGCTCCTACTAAAAACTTTGATTAAATTTTGTAAAATCCTTTAGGAAAAAGGATTAACATAAAAGACATAACCAAAAGGAAAAATGAGAATTTAAAACTTCCCACTGGAAATGCAAGTGGTGAGCATTTAGGAGTAAAGAAAAGTTGGGGTTGTGTCCATACTTGACGTGAAAATAGGTCAAGTATGGATCTATAACGGATCACGATATTTCCATATTTGACAATACAGTTAAGTCAATCTTGTTTTGTCACCTAACGGATCACGATATTCTCATATCACCTAAAATCACCATCTTCAAAAGATGTTGTATCATTGTATGAATTTTGTAGAATTTTGAGAAATATTTATATAAAGAGATTAATTGGGAAAAATCCTAACTTATTGCGTAAATAACAAAATTAGAGAAATATTTATATAAGGAGATTAATTGAGAAAAATCTTAACTCATTGTGTAAATAACAAAATTAGTGGCGACTCTAGAGTTAATAGGAGTTCAGTATTAGTTTAAAATATTAAAATATTTCATGTAAATTAGGGGAGGATGTGGAGACAACTACTAGAAAAATTAGGGAAATCAAAAGGGGGTGAGGAAAATTGGTGTTTAAATAAAAATTAAATGGAGTAATTTTAGAAGCAAATTTGCTTGAGAATGGCATGTGGATGGGTGAATATTACACTTAAGTTATTTACTAATATTAACTAATTACACATGAGGGACTGGGTGTCAAAGTGAATTTTACATATAAAATAAAGATAGGAGAATGATGAATGTGGTATGTCTTATGATTGGACTAGATTATAATGACCGAAGACCTTGAATATTTATATTACGATTGTTGGAATAATGTAGAAATTAGGATACTTAGTTAAGATTTACGTAACTAAGTGATTGTGGGTTGTTGTGTGCGTGTCCAAATTAGGGTTTGCTGGTGGTTTCAGATCCACCTTTGTAGGAGGTCAGTTCAAGGTTGCTTGTGCTATATATATGTAATTGATTTACATTAATAACAATCAAGTGAGCTCTGCTTATGGTTTGGTTCTGCCTCTGTAATTTAATTTGGTATCAGAGCCATGGTGCGTCGCTGGAGTAAAGAGGCAGATCACTGCGTTATCGAGTGGATCGTTGTAGATCGTTGTCTTCGTGCACAAAGAAGGTGAACTTTTATTATGATGCTTTTTCTGTAAAAGTCTCATCGGATAACCTAGATCTGGCAGACGGGTCCGTCCCCAGTTTCTTCCACGGGATGAGGAGAGTGGTGGTGCAAGAACACGAGTTGAACGAGCTAAGGATTTGTTCAGTCTGGCTTCAATTGTGGAGATGATTGGTAGCACTGTGTAGTGAGATTCAACTTCGATCCCATCAACTAGTCCATCGTTGCTTGGGAGATGACACAGTGCTACATGATGGACTTGATCATTGCACTAATCGTTGGTGCAGGTTTAGCGGGGATATTGTGCGCCTACAAGATCAACAAGAACCCGGACATTAAGGTTGCCATCGTAGAGAGTTGGTGAACTGCGGTGGCTGGGCATGGCTAGATGTCCAACTGTTCTCAACCATGGCCAAGGGAAAGAGATAGTGGTGTCACCTGAGAGAACCCAAGGGCGTGCTCGATTTGGTAGAGAATTATACTTGCAGTCTACTGCCATCGATGATCACAAGGAAGATTGTAGGCATATAAGTCTGGTTCAAGAAGCATGAGAACAGAGCCTCATGCAGGAGAAGACGAATGGCAGCCATTGGAGGATACCTTGGAGAATTAAGTCAGCCTGGAGGATTGGAGCATCGGATCTTCTATCTAGATCTGAATTTGAAATCTTCAGCACTCGAGTGTTTGGAGGTTACTTCATTGTGGAATCAAGTCTCTGAATGAGGCTGTGATTGGTTGAATAACAACAAGAATGGAATTATAAGATTTGCAACATCAATATTCTGAATGGAATCCGCTGCTCAATTTTGTAATATTGTTGTGTGTTCTGTGTGAGAGATGATAGTGTTGAATTCATGAGTGTGCAGTCATTGTTTGCTACTATTTTGATTTCAGCTATTGTAGGATTTGAAGGAGTCCTCGTGAGATTGGAGGAGCTTTCTACATCATGAGATTGCAGAAGGAGCTGCATATGGATAGCATGTACACCATTGGTGTGCTTGCTGGGATTATTCAGTTAATAGCTTGCGGTTGGAGGGGCAGCAGAACGCAGCGATAGAGATCACTACTGCTAGAGGAGTCGCGGACGTGTGGAGGAATCCACTAGCATAGAGGAGTCTGGAGTGCTCGCCTGCGTGGAGATTTGTCTCTTGTATGAAATCCATCATCGAATTTGTCTCTGCAAGTAGTGATCGATTGTGTGGAGAACATCATTGCTACATTGAAGCCTACGTAGGAGGAAGACGTTGTCGAGATTGTGGCATGTAAATCGTGATTTCTCTTAGGAGCATAGGTGTAGAATTTTGAGAGGGAAAATATGCATGAAAAGGATTCCCATGTCTACATTGAAGTGAAGAATTGGCTCATTGCTTCCATAGGATCGTGTGGAGAAAAAAGCCACAGTGACATATTGTAGAAGAAATTTGGTGATAAGAAAGTGGTTTTTGTTACTTGTCATTTCTTTGCAAGCGGTTGAAGCAAATAGGTTCCTCAGTTCTGAGCACACGTGGAGCACTGTTGTTTTTGGTGCAAGAAATTGTTGTCCAGTGATCATTGATGTGACGTGGAGACGTGCTTATTATTGTTGTTGAAAGAAGACTCAATGTGAAAGAATGGGTCATCAAAGGAGAATTAAACAGCTCCGGAGAGAGATGAAACACATGTGGAGGAAGAATCAACAAGAGGAAATATATTTTGTAGGTAAATATAAAGTGTCTTTAGCAGTAGCCGAGGAACACATACCTAATGGAGACCAGGATCAGATTGCGGATCTAGAGAAGATTGATGAAGATGAAGAAATCAATGCAATAATGAAAAGGTTAATACTAGTTTTACCAGCTTTTTCAGGTAAAAATTTTGATCTTTGGAAAATGAAAATGGAAGGTTTACTTGGATCAGTAGATTTATGGGAATTTGTTCAAAACGGTTATGAAGATCCTACTGAGAAGAGAAGAGATAAATTAACATTATATCTTGTTAGTTTAGCATTGAATAATAGCATCCTCTCTGCTCTGTTATATGAATTTGGTGAAATAGAGAATGCATAAATGTTTTGGGATAATCTAGAGATGAAGTTTAGTGCGAGGGGGAGCAAGATAGATGTGAATAATGATGATTGTATTGTCAATCTTATAACTGAAATAAAGACTGGAAATGATTGCATTGAAATCACAATGATTGATGATGAAAGTGTGTATGTAACTGATTGTGATAATGAGAATGAAAACCTTGTGGAGGAAGATCTCTTTGAAGGAGAGACATATGAAGTCATATTTGATGAAGACAATTCATCTAATGAAGAGTGGTCAAAATTGATGCATGAGAAACATCTTATTGATGAGTTGTTGTTTGGTGAGAAGAATGGTCCACTTGCATACACAAATCAAGTGGAAGACAACTTTACTGTTGCAGAGAAGGAAGATGAACAAGAGATAACTCAAAAAGCTCTCTTAGAAGAGCAAAATGAAATGAGCAAAAATTGTATTGATACTCTAATAAATGTTTTTGAGTGTGCAGGGTTTACTGAGGAAGAATGTGATGTGAAGCACTTAGATGAAGTGCCACATAAATTTGATGAAGAATTAGAATTTATTGAGGAATGGCGTCAAAAGCCATATTATGATGAATGGAAAGAAACATTAGATTATGATGAGGACTGTATGGACACTGAAGAAGAATACTACATTACAGATATAGAAATTGAGTCAGTTTTTATAAAGTGGAGTCCTGAAGAAATAAAGTACTACTATGAGCTAATGTTGCAAGAGTCTGTTGAGCAGGACATTGTTGATTGTATCTAGAAATTGGAGCAACATATTTATGTGGAGTTGGAAGCATTTGCGAACATTAAAGACAAATATTCTTAGGACAAAGAAAATGCAAAAGTGTTGAGGATAAAGAACAATAATCAGAAGTCAAATTTCAAAATGCCGAGGAACAAAGCAAAAAGGGCTATGAAGCAGAACAAAGTCAAGATGAAACATATATGGAGTAGCAATCCAAGGAAGAAACTCCATCTACATCAGTATCTAAGATCAAGAAAGGTTAAGATGAAATTGTTAATTTGTAAGCTTAGCTGAGACTCAGACCAGCAAGCATGTTATGTTCTGCTCTGCTATGTTTGGTATAAAATCCATTTCTCCATTAAGGGGGAGTGTTGGAATAATGTAGAAATTAGGATACTTAGTTAAGATTTACGTAACTAAGTGATTGTGGGTTGTTTTGTGCATGTCCACCAGATCCACTTTTGTAGAAGGTCAGTTCAAGGTTGCTTGTGCTATATATATGTAATTGATTTACATTAATAACAATGAAGTGTGCTAAGAGGTGGGTCCTCTCACTTGCAAGTGGACACTTTACAACCAAAAAACTTTAAATTTTTAGTATTTTATAAATAATATATTTTTTTTTTTCAACATATCTTTTAGCAATTTGAATTACTACTCTTTTATTTAATTCAATCATTTTATTGTTAAATAACTTACCATTATTTTATAATGGTAAAATCTCTTCCAAATATGTATTTATTTTATAATTTTATAATTTTTTATCTTGTATAAATTTTAATAAATCTCTTTATGATAGATGGAGTGTTTACTTAAAATATTATTGATTTTCTATATTAAGGAATTAAATAATTTGTTTTTATTAGCCACACATAATACATACAAGACTACACATAATTCATAAATTAATATAATCAATCCTAACATTTAAAAAGTTATGGACTACACATCATTCGTAAATCAATTTTCATAATTTAAAAGTTTAATTATAGAAAAGACTACACATCATTTATAAGTTAACATAATCATTCTTAACATTTTAAAGTTTAGTGACTAAATATCATTTATGATGATGATTAATGTTCATTGACATCAATTGGTCTATCGAACCTTAAAAAGGTAAGAGATTACTTAGACTTCTTTAAAATTGTATTTTTGTGCAGGTAAGAGATTACTTCGATTTCTTTAAAATTGTATTTTTGTGCTCAAAAATTATTGAGAGAAGCGTTCCAACATCACCATGTAGTTTTGATGACCTAAGAGATTATGAAGGTTTGTATTGTGGTAAATATTTTTAAATTGGGATCTGATTTGAGAATACAAAGGGAAAAATGTTTTCCATTCAACCATCTTAATGTCACAAAAATGGTACATTTTTCCAAAGCCTAATTGTAGCTCATGAGAGTTTTCCCAATGCTTGGTTTCTCTATGCAAAATATAGAGAAATTCAAAAAAAAGGGTTCACGGTTTTCTCTCATAAATGAGCAAGATTCTAAAAAGTTCATATAATATATTTACGTCGAAAGGCGTATACTTATTAGAGATGGGCACAATTAATGATCTTTTAATCTTAAATTCTAATCTGATGGTTATGCATTGAAGATGCTGGCATATTCTTAGTCGTCCTCCAAAATCAATGGGTCAGATTTATTGTTGATAACTTATTTGCATTTATAAATGCATCCGTTAACCTATTTACTTTTTAACATTTACCTAAGCATATTAAGAAGTTATTGTAACATCATATGATTGCCACTTTTAATTATTCTTCATTAGTTTCTCAGTAAAAGTTAGATGATTGAGATGAGGAGGGTTTTCTTCATACATGGGCCTGGAGTTTTTACTGAGTTTTTTTTTAATAGGAGAGTTTTTTTTACCAATTGCATGTTAGCAGGCGGCTGTGCTAGTTATCCATAATTCAAATTTGGCATCTGTAATGCCCGTTTCATCTGTAATGCTATTAGCATAATTAAAAACTATTAAATGTAGCCATTATCAATAAGTGCACACCTTTTGAAATAATTAATAGAAAAACCAATTGAAATGACGAGGCAAATTAAACAGGTGTCCGCGATAAAGTGAGTGATTGATTTCCGAGAGGAAAGGTACAGGCCCGTTTACCGGCTGGCAAGATTTCAAGATCTCCCATTTGAGAAATATGTTCGCAATTTTTCCCACGAGAGGAAAAAATCCGCTTGCATAGGGATATGGCTGCAATTAATTCAACCGTAGCGGCTACTACGCCCAGAGTTATCCGCAGCACGTTCGATCTTTTTACTTCTGCAAATTTGCACAAGAATTCTCAGATAATTGGGGGTGTTTTTTTCATCAAAATGAAATCTTTACAAAACGGCCATTATATTCCTGATAATTATAAACTATGTGAAAAAAGATACTTGGTACTGGAGGGTTTTCTCGTCGAGTCGGCGATGGTGACGGCGAGAGAATTATTGGGAGCTTTATAGAGAACATTTTGGAGCATGGCCCTAATAGTAATTGTGAACTCTGGATGACTGTTTTCCACATGGCTGCAAGCAACAACGCCTTTTGCAACACTGTAACTATAATCGCCGTAAAAACTATGATTGTGGTAACGTAAGAAGCAGCCGTCTACCAGAATGGATGCAGAGGTTTTGTTGCATCCTTCACCAGGAGTGCCGGATGTAATCCTGGTCTCTTCATTCGCCACACATTGTTTGCAATCGGAGGAATTTAAATCTCCCACGCATTGGGCAAGCCCATAAACCGTATTGTGGCTGTTTTGTCCCATGTAATTTTGTATTTTAATAAAAAACCAACTTAATTAATTTCTGGCATATTGAAGATTCTGGCATATTTTTTGTCGTCTTCTCTAATCAATGGATGAGATTTTGATAAATTAACTTCCACTCATTTATAAAGACGTCCGTTTATGTGATTACTTTTTCACATTTACTAAATCAAATTAAAAAATTACTTGCTCATCACCAGATTACCACGTTTAGTGATTAACAAATAACAATAGTGATTAAGAAACTGGACAAATGCGTATCGGCGCGTGGATGTAAATTGTTGCCGTTTCATTTCTGTTGAATTGGATGTGAATTAAAACGTTTTACAGTACGCCGTCATTTTTTTACCAGGGCAGATGCTTATGGCCACGTGGAAAATTGGAGTAGGTTATCGTATAATTACAGGTGTGACCTGAGTTTAAATAATATTGTGGCCTGCGTTTAAATAATATTGCTTAAATAATACAGGTGTGGCCTGCTTTTAATAATATTGCGTTTAATATTGCTTTAATAATATTTCGTTTAATAATATTGAGTTTAAATAAGTTGTTTTAAGAGTAGAAAAAACATTAATCATTAAATAAGAATAATATTAAATAAAAAAAATAAGAATAACATTAAATAAGAAAAAATAAGAATAATCATTAATCATTAAAAACATTAATCTTTAAATAAAAATAATATTAAATAAGAAAAAATAAGAATAACATTAAATAAGAAAAAATAAGAATAACATTAAATATTATTTAAGTATTGTTGATTAATATAAATATAATAAACATTAAATATAATTAATTATGTAATTTTTAGCAATATTTTATTAATATAAATAATTTTTTATTTTATTTTATTTTATTTTAATATTATATATTTTAAAATTGATGGGGCATATTCATCTATATCAACCACTTTTATAAAGTGATTGTTGTTATTGATTGTATGTAGTTCAAAATGAAAAACTAAGATAATATGAAACATTTGAAACCATGTATTATTTATGCATAACTCAAAAGTAACAGAGAATGACAATTGATACTTTTAAAA
This sequence comes from Picea abies, assembly GCA_900067695.1. Lineage (NCBI taxonomy): Eukaryota > Viridiplantae > Streptophyta > Pinopsida > Pinales > Pinaceae > Picea > Picea abies. Next base: position 14,674 of record CBVK0100184582.1, read on the forward strand.
GTTGAAATAAAGTTGAAGATAATCATGGAATGAGTAGCAAATCTATTTAATATATGTCACTTGAAAAATTAATTAATAATATTTAATTTTTAGATAACAACTAGATTCTCATTTTAATAAATTTAAAAGGCTCAAGGAGGACACAATAATGGATTTATGACTTTCTTTGTTACCAAATCCTTGAGAGTACTCTAAACTAGCAAATGGAACATATCCCTCCAAAAAAAATTAAACATCTAGGCATTAAAAGTGAAGTCTATGTAACATTGACCCTTCAAAATTGAGAGTAACAAGTAGTAGAGTTGAATAATGTTGGATTGTTGATTACATTATTAGAAGAAAAATGGGTTAGTATGCTAGGGGTTAGGGATTACATGGCTTCGTGGTTAAATAGATTCATTGAATTAGGGAGTTAGTGGACCTTATTGTAATTCATTGTAATAGCTAATCACTTAACAAAAAGAGGATTTAAGTGATTTGTGTTGATATCAATGTGGAAAAGATGTTAAGTAATGTTAATGTCACCATATGTTAACATTCAAAACAGACTTATAATAAATAAAAGTAATAATACTATATATTGATTAAATAGAAATAGAAATCTCTTTGTATAATCTCTTTATATACAAGAGAAGGAGATGTGAGATTTATGTATAAAAGAAACTATATAAATAATTAAAAGAAAGTATGAGAGAGATAACTTGTTTTTATCGTAGAAAAAAAAATAAATGATGTGTAAGCCATTTGTAATGTTCCTGACTTGGCCACTCTAGGAAACACTCCTAATGTGTGTGTAAGATCAATTGTTTACAACATATAGATGGTCATACAAATAATAAATGGACAAAAAACTGTAGATTTTATATTATGATATCTCTGAATAAAATCACAACACTCGGCTAGATCAAAAGATGCACCCAAACGTTGCAATGTGTCGATCGTAGTGATGTTGCAATCTACCAAACACAGTAACATTGCAATGTGACGAACATATAGGGACATTGAAATCTCATGAACATTTATGAACGTTGTAATTTGACAAACATAGAATTTTTATAACAATTTGACAAACATAAATGAACATTGCAATGTAATAAACATAGGTATATCATCACAACGCGACGAATATATCTTCACGTTGCAATGTGGTGCACATGTCATGATGTCACATTATGATAGGCATTTCTAAATGTTCCAATGGGACGAATACAACACATCGTCGCAATGTGATGTATGCAACCCAGTGTGCCAATGTGAAAAACATAAAACAATATTGAAATGAGAGAAACATTTCCCGATGTCGCAATGTCACGAACATAACCCACTTTCGAACTGTGACAAACCTATTCCAACACCACAATCTGAGAAACAAAAACCCTTCGTCATAATGTGAGAAACAAACATTTCCTAACGTCGCAATGTGACAAAATTTTCCTAATGTTGCAATCTACCAAACACAATAACATTGCAATGTGACAAACATATAGGGACATTGAAATCTCATGAACATTTACGAACATCGTAATTTGATGAACATAGAATTTTTATAACAATTTGACAAACATATATGGGCATCGCAATGTAATAAACATAGAAATATCTTCGTAACGCGACGAATTTATCTTCACGTTGCAATGTGGTGCACACATCATGACGTCACATTATGATAGCCATTTCTAAATGTTTCAATGGGACGAACACAACACATCGTCGAATTGTGATGTATGCAACTCAGTGTGCCAATGTGACAAACATAAAACAATATTGAAATGAGAGAAACATTTCCCGATGTCGCAATGTCATGAACATAACCCACTTTCGAACTGTGACAAACCTATTCCAACACGATAATCTGAGAAACAAAAACCCTTCCTCATAATGTGAGAAACAAACATTTCCTAATGTCGTAATGTGACAAACTTTTCCTAACGTCGCAGTGTGACAAACATTCCCTAACGTCGCATGACAAACATTTCCTAACGTCACATTATGACAAAATATTCCTAACGTCGCATTGTGACAGCCATTTCCTTACATCGCAAAGTGACAAACATTTCCTAACATCACAATGTATCAAACATAGTAATGTTGCAATGTATCAAACATAGTAATGTCACAACAAGGGACAAACATATAACGTTGCAATGCAATGACCATATTAACATCACAATCTCACAAATTGAAATGAGAGAAACATTTCTCGATGTCGCAATGTCGTGAACATAACCCACTTTCGAACTGTGACAAACCTATTCCAACACGATAATCTGAGAAACAAAAACCCTTCATCATAATGTGAGAAACAAACATTTCCTAATGTCGTAATGTGACAAACTTTTCCTAACGTCACAATGTGACAAACATTCCCTAACATCCCATTGTGACAAACATTTCCTAACCTCGCATTGTGACAAACATTTCCTTACATTGCAAAGTGACAAACATTTCCTAATGTCGCAATATATCAAACATAGTAATGTCACAACAAGGGACGAACATATAATGTTGCAATGCGATGAACATATTAACGTCACAATCTCACAAATTGAAATGAGAAAAACATTTCCTGATGTCGCAATGTCATGAACATAACCCACTTTCGAACTCTGACAAACCTATTCCAACACGATAATCTGAGAAACAAAAACCCTTCATCATAATGTGAGAAACAAACATTTCATAATGTCGTAATGTGACAAACTTTTCCTAATGTCGCAATGTGACAAACATTCCCTAACGTCGCGCTGTGCCAAACATTTCCTAACGTCACATTGTGACAAACATTTCCTAACATCACAAAGTGACAAACATTTCCTAACGTCGCAATGTATCAAACATAGTAATGTTGCAATCTATCAAACATAGTAATGTCACAACAAGGGACAAACATATAACGTTGCAATGCGATGAACATATTAACGTCACAATCTCACAAACATAGTAATGTTGAAATCTACCAAACATACTAACGTCACAATTTGATGAGCATAGGCATGTCATTGCAATGAGATGAACATCAACAGACGTCACAATGTGTCACACATCGCCCTAATAATGTATTACTTTAATAATGTATTACTTTATTAGTGTATTAATACTTAAAAAATGTATTAGCTAATAACTTATTAATGTATTGATTAATTAATAAATCACATTATTAATGCATTAATACTTTAATTTATACATTACAATAAAGTAATAATGTAATGTTAATGTATTAATACTTTAATAAAGTTACAGCATATTAAGATCAATGTATTGCTACTTTGTTAACTGTATTAATATATTAGCAATGTATTAATTAAAAATGTATTATTGTATAAATTAATTAATACATTAAATTATTAATGTACCAATCATTTAATATGGTACTTTAATATGGCCATTTATATGGTAATTAATGTATTAATACATTAAACATATTGTGGCCAAGTCAGGAACATTACAAATGGCTTACACATCATTCATTTTTTTTCTACGATAAAAGCAAGTTATCTCTCTCATACTTTCTTTTATTTATTTATATAGTTTCTTTTATACATAAATCTCACATCTCCCTCTCTTGTATATAAAGAGATTATACAAAGAGATTTCTATTTCTATTTAATCAATATATAGTATTATTACTTT